>JAGFNQ010007169.1:97250-167654 GCA_024364735.1 Boesenbergia rotunda | reverse complement strand
ATATAAAACATTGTCCTAGCTCATTTTAGCATGGATACCTCCAAAAGAAAATTTTGTACTTTTCAATTTTGGAGCTACTCTATCTAAAGAGATATGTTTAGATTATCAAAGATGATAGAGTGGGTAATGACAATTCCTCTAGCATTGGCAAAAGGAAGTCTCTTGTATGCTAGAAATGAGCTCAGATATTTTTTATGACGTGGGCATAGATAACAGATATCGGAGTAACCTAGGTCAAGGAAATAGGACTGCGGTAAAAGCATGTATTAGCGCCTAAGAAGGACTAAGGACTATATGCTGATTTACCAGGCAGACCAATCTCCTGTGGGTTAAATGGATTTGGAATTCCAATCTAGATAGGGGCATATATTGGTATTCCTCGGGTTTTGTGTTTACTTTTAGGAGGTAGATCCATTGTATAGTAGAGTGTTGCGCAGTGTCTGCGTGATGGACCCTACTATGGAAGCTGGATATTCTAGCAACCTGCGAGGCAGCCAAAATAGCTACATGATTCAGGAACCTCAAGATGGACTTCGGTGTGATTCCTATTTTGCTCAAAACTATCACATTTGATGTGATCAAAATGGTGCAGTGGCAAACTCGAAGGAATCATGAGTCCATAAGGCGAGTAAACACATAAGAGTGTAAGTACCACTCAGAAAAGGAATAGTTGTTGTTACCTAGATTACATCGACCTAGGTGGATCATTTCACTAAGGCCTTAGTAAGCGAAAACTTTTAGGCATGTGAAGGATCTAGAGGTTAGATGTATGACATTTTGAAAACAGTAAAGTCTTTTAGTATAAGTGGGAGATTGTTAGGATGTATACTAAAAGTCTTGCTTTTGGTTAGGATACATTTTTATTTTAAAGAGAATTATAAAATCACACAGTGCATGTTTATATTAGTATGTGGACGAAATGTCTGATACTTGGCATTGTAGATACCATGGTGCGTGGTGTCACACAGAAGATCATGTTATCAGGTCCCTTGCCAAAGTATAAGAAAGAGGCTCACACCCGAGATGGAGTTGGACAAACCATCGGCATGGTTGTAGTGTAATTAGGTATGATTTATCTTAACCATAGAATTACACTAGTGTACTTTGTGTACATTGAGTAGGACCAAAAAAGAGGTCATCCAATTTTGCACTGACTAAGTAAATTGGATTAGACCTCGGATTATATTATGGAGTACGATCTCTGAATCCCGAAATAATAACGGACACATGTAGTTAATTAATTATTACTTTGATTTACCAATGGGCGAGATCTATTTTGTTAGATCGATAGGCCCAGTAAGTTGGGTAATAAGTTTATCTGCATGGTGTGTCGTTGATTATTGACGGAATCCATGTCCTGGTGAGTCGGGATGATAATGCCCCCTTGGTGAGCTCAAAAGGATCGTCATGTCAAATCTTGCAAGTGGACTATGGTCCGGCATGATGAAAAGATTGAGTGGTACTAATCAAGGATCAAGGGGATAATTAATTTAATTATCAATAAATTAAATTAATTATCGGGCATTTGATATCTTAAACACGGGGAGATGGATGACTTATAATAGGTGAAACCCATATGAAAATATGGGGGTTGGTGAGGAAGTACAATGGAATCCTTTAGTGGAATGGATCACCATTAATGGATCGGGTTTGGATCCATTAGCGGGCCAAGAATCAACTCCTCCTCATGGTCCCTACCTTAGCCCTATAAATACCCTATAGGAGTCATGATAAGAGTGGGAATGAATTAATCATCCAAAAATAACCAAAGCCTCTCTCTCCCTCCCTTACAAGTTCTCTCCCCTAGGGTTCTAGGTTGCGCCGGATCAAAGAGAGCAAGAAGACAAGGTCTTCTCCTCCACCTCTTTGGGCGTGGAACCTGAACAAGAGAGAGCATCATCAGGTGGTGCTCGGTGGGAGAGAAAGGAAGGGAAGGATCACCGGCGGTGACTTCAAGTGGGTGGTTGCGGCGCCGGCAGGAAGAGGAAAGAAAGCGCAAGAAGGAGAGGTTTCACACCCTTTTTCTTCTTCCTTTCCTCTCCATCATCTTGCTGGCTTCTACCTCCTTGGCGTGCGCAGGCTTGGTGCAAGGAGGATCCACTGGTGGCTTGAAAATAGTGGACTTCCATCATCTCTTGGCCGGCGGCAAAGAAGAAGTGGAGGACACTGGTTTAGGTTAGGGTTTGGAGGGAAGGGGAGCATTGTTTCTCTTCTTCACCTTCATCATCTTCTTCCTCCTTGGTTCACTTGGTGGGCAGTGCAAGGAAGAGGAAGCTTCTTCCTCCTTGAAGGGTCGCCGGCGGCAAGGAACCCTAGCTCTAGGGTTTTCTTTTTGTTTGCGCAAAGAAAGGTGGAGAGAAGAAGAAGGATTGATTTGGAGCCTTGGTGATTCCGCGACTTGGTAGATCGTCGCCCACACGACGTCCAGGAGGGGAGGGTCATAAGGTAAAAGACTGCAAGGTAAACGGCGAGGTATAACTCTCCCGAGCTCCGTTTTTCCTTTGCTATGTTTTATTGTGTCATGTTTCTTTGCCTCATCATTTTATGTATGTTTGTTAATTATTTTGATTATTGATCATGGATAATAATTAACTAACTGGACCCCGAAGTTAAACACAAAAACTGGCGATCCAATCGTCGTCTTTTCCGCAGTTAATTAATCCGGAAAGTTACAAAGCCTTAACCATGGTTTCGGCTAAGTTATGACTTGGATTAATTAACACGACGACGAGATGATTGTTAGAGGGATGGGTTTCTATTCGGATTAAATTTCTTTTAATCCGTAGACATAGAGAGGTCTCTCAAGTACGACCCCGTGGTTGTCTTGGAAACCGCCAAGCCATACCAACACCCCGGGCATCGGCTGCCCCACGAGGTATTAGGGGTTTGGATACTTGGTCGGGCGCGTATGTCCCAGACCAAGCCTAAGTACCCCGGGCATCGGCTGCACCGCAAGACATTAGGGTTTTAGATACTTGGTCAAGTGTGTATGTCCCAGACCAAGCCTAAGTACCCCGGGCATCGACTGCACCGCGAGGCATTAGGGTTTTGGATACTTGGTCAAGCGAGTATATCTCAAACCAAGCTTAAGTACCCCGGGCATCGGCTGCACCGCGAGGTATTAGGGTTTTGGATACTTGGTCGGGCGTGTATGTCCCAAACTAAGCCTAAGTACCCCGGGCATCGGTTGCACCGCGGGATATTAGGGGTTTTTAATTCCTTAGTGGTGCATTGTTATTTTGAAAAAAGAATCTCCTTTTATTACTTGATTTTGCTGCAAGAGCGCAGAGAGACACAGACAGATGTTCTAAATAAAGCGCAAATCTTACCGAGACCAGAAGGGTCCGAGATCGCAGTCTGGCCGGGACCTCCTGAGTTTTTTCCCTTCTCCTCCAACTAGTCTTCCAGGCCCTTCGGGTTCTTCCGAGACTCTGTTCTGACCTCTCCGCTGTAGCACCGCCGAGACACCAGCTGGTCTCCTTGGATTTCAACCACCCGGCCTACCGGGAGCTTTATCTTCTGGTGGTAAATAGAGACCACCGCCTGGAAAGTGCTGAGCGTAGGGCGGCCCAGGATGACATTGTAGGAGGAGGGCACGCCCATGATCAAGAAAGGAGTCCTCCGGGTTCTTTCGAGCCTGTCACTATCCAATGAGAGTGACAAGGTGATTTGCCCCACCGGCTGTACTCGATTCCTATGAAACCAAATAGCGGAGTCGAGACCGGGAGCAGTTCCTCCTTGTCTTTCTGCATCTGATCCCAAGCCGCTTTGTACAGGATGTTCACGGAACTCCCTGTGTCCACAAAGATGCGTTTAACCTCATAGTTAGCAATACGGGCTACGATCACTATGGCGTCTTCATGGGGAGCTTCTACTTCTTCAAGGTCGGATGACCCAAAAGATATTGTAGGGCCTGACTCCTGACTCTGGCTCATCCCGATGGAGTAGTTTTCCAATCGCCGGGTATAAGACTTCCTGGCCCGATTGGAGTCCCCTCCAGTAGGCCCTTCGGAAATGACTCCCACAAGACCCGAGGGCGGACCCCGCAAGGGGGCCTTGCCCTTCTAGGGGTCTCTCTCTAAGGAGAGAGATCTTCGGGGTGCAGGCTCTCGACTCCTACCTCGCGATCGTCATCAAGACCGAGGTCAGGCCTCGTTTCCCCCGACATGCTGTCGCCAAGGAGTGAATCTTCGCCATGGAGACCTCTTGCGGTACCCTGACTTATTCCACTTTCTTCGAGGTTTGGTGTCTACCTTCTCGTCAAACTTCTTCTTCAAGGCGTGACACTCTTCAGTGGAATGTGTCGAGCTGCCATGGTACCCACAGTACCTTGGTGATGGCTCTAGCAGCTCGGTGTCCACCGTCTCCACCATCTGACGCCTACCGGCCCAATGGTCATTCTCGGGGTGAAGTTCCTTTCCCCTGGCCAAGGTTGGGGGCTCCCTCCTGTTTGACCGGGGAACCGCCAGAGGGGGCTCCGACAGGGTCTTTGCGATGGACGTACTGTACTTCTTCCATATTGTCATGCTTGACGGAGTGTCCCAGTAAATCATCGAAACTGGCAGGGCACGTCCTTACCAAGGATCGGAAGAAGTCCCCTTTAGCGAGCCCTTGGGTACAGGCACTGACAAGTATCTCTGATGTTACACTAGGCTCATCCTGTGTCACCCGGTTGAACCTCTGGATATCCTCCTTGAGCGGTTCCTTAGGCTTCTGCTTGAGGGCGAACAGGTTAAGTGTCGTCTTCTGGTAGCGACGGCTGCTCACGAAATGGTGGAGGAAGGCTGTCTTGAACTCCATGAAGGAGTTGATGGAACCTTATGGCAGCCTCTGGAACCATCGCTGAGCTGCTCCGGACAGGGTGTTCAAGAACACACAGCACTTGACACCATCAGTATACTGGTGCAGGAGTGCCTCATTCTCGAATTTACAGACGTGATCCTCTGGATCCGTCTTCCCATCATAATCAGGGATCCCCGACCCACGGGACTGTTTGGGCATGGGGTCTTCAACAATCTCGGACGAGAAGGGTGTAAAGGGGACCTTATGAAAGGTTTTGGGTTCATCCCTCTTCCCCTGTCCTTCTTCATTCCTTTGGGCGCTGGAGGCCACCGAGTGGGCCTTCCCAAAGTCTCCGGGAGATTCTCTCTGGAGGCCCGGGGTTGCTCCTTCCTGTCGCCCCGCAGGGGTAATGAATCTCTGTGAATGCGAAATAGAGACTCTGGGGATCTCGTCCCTTGCCGAATCCCCTTGTTGCGGCGCAGCCTGTTCGACTTGGTGTTGCTCTAGCGTTTCCTTGATGGAGTTTGCCACCAAACGGTCAAGTTCCTCTCTTGTGAGGGCAAGGGGTTGTTCCTCCGATCCTGCCATCGGTGCTCCTTCAGGTGCTTTGTTAGATTCCCACAGATGGCGGCAAATTTGTTCCGGAAAGAGCCAATGACGATGGTCAGGCGCTAAAGTTTTGCCCCTGTAGAAGTTGATGCGGCGAGGAGGAACTTAGGGCCCTAGAAGGTTAACACGAGTGTTAGGGGGCACGCCGGCAGGGGTCCAGCGGAGTCCACTTCGATGCTCAAGTCGGTATCCATCCGAGAAGTAAAGGTAGCGAGAAGCAAAGAATGTGTCTAGAGTTTAGAGGGCGTAATCCCCCTTACCGGAGGGGTTGGACTACCTTTTGTACTGACGTCGACAGACTAGACGTGCCCCCTCGAACGGTACCACGTCTCCGATACTTAAGCCACGCCCCCTCTTTCGGTGGTAGCGGGATATCCTTTGAAACAGTCTGCGCTGTTATCATGCGTCCACCCGTTGCGACATTTAAGGGTCATGGAGACATCTTCTTATGGGGATGCTTATCCGTACCGAGAGGGGGGGTTAGTACCTAAGGTCGGTTATTGCGGGGATTCCACCTCTCGAGGTGAGCTCGGGGCTTTCGGCGCTATAACTCCCGAGGTGCTCTCGGGGTCTAACCTCCCGGGGTGCTCCTAGAAGGGGTCTTCGGACTGCCTTTCCCGGGCGCGTTTCCTGAGGGGGGCCCTAGGGCCCCGGAAGGAAGGTCGCTTCGATCTGCCCTGTCGCGCCCCGCAACTTTCTTCATCCCACGTGTTGGGCTCGGACTATTCAACCCTATCACATTTTTTTGGTTTTAAGATAGGGTTGCCACATGTAAGGGTAAATAATTTTGAGGTAGAGTTGCCACATCATTTAGGTTTTGAGAAGGCTTGTATTAAAAAATGTGATTGGTTTTACAATTATACATTACATGATTATTTCTGCTGCTCAATAGAAACTATTAGACCATGCTTCATCAATTAGATACATAAACCTATTCTATTTATTTTTTTATATCAGGTATCCAAATCTTATAGTCAGAAAGAAAATTTTCCATCTAGATACATAAATTATAAGATTCATATTTCACTTAATTACATCAAATATTTATTATAATGGGTATATTCAAGTTTAATTCGACTGCTAACATCTTTAACATTTCAGCAATGATAGAGAAATCTTAGAAGTATTTTTGTGCAAGTTTTTCTTCGACAAAACCTTTATAAATTATCTTAAGCCATAAAAATAAGCTCTCTAGAATGTTAAATAAAAAAACTCTATATAAATTATTTTTGTGCCTTATTTTTATGCGTTTGTGTATTCGGGTCTAGACACCTTGATTCAATCTAGGTGCCTCGATTTCATTACAATAGGATTTTTTTAATTTTTTAGAATATATTATATGTATTTAAGATTTAAAATTTTAAAATTTAAGGGATGATTTATACTTGATTTAAGTGAATAACATCTTCTTTTAGGTTCATCCTTCCCTCTTGGATTATAGTGTTTAAGATAACAAATTTTAGATGTTCACGGCCGGATATATTATATGTATTTAGGATCTAAAATTTTAAGATTTAGGGGTTGGGTTATATTGGATTTAAGCTAATAAAATTTTTTTCCTATAGGGTTTAGACTTTCATTTTGGGTTAGAGTATTAAAAATAAAAAATATTAGATGCTGACAGTGTATATTATATATATTTAGGATTTAAGATTTTAAGGTTTAGAAGTTAAGTTATAGTAGATTTAAAATAATAAGAATTTTACTCTAGGATTCAAATTTCTCTTTTGTGTTATAGTGTTTAAGATAAAAAATTTATATAGTCGCAGGGTATATTATATGTATTTAGAATTTAAAATTAAAAAAAAAATTAAAAATAAAAACAAAACGCTAGTTGTCAAAATTAAAAAAAAAATAATGCTTGAAGGTCTAGATCAATTTCAGGCGTCTCGAGCACTTGTCACGCATAGGCGCACATAAAAATATCGCTTTTTCGACCAATACGCATACCACATAGGCCACAATTATTCTCATACTTTTATGGCTTCAGTATTGTTAAGTAAACAATTTCAAGTGTGCAATGTATATAATTCAGCCTCCTCACTCCCGATCGGATTATTCAAATTAATCCTCTACATAATTAATTAATTAATTAATATCAGGGGAATTAATTAAGTAATTGGGATAGTAATCAATCAATTAATTAAGTAGCTACCCCCGATGGCCATCATGCACCGAGCACTGCACCTCAAACCGAGGGGCAAGTGACGCCGGCTCCGCCAGCGGCAACGGCAGAGCCGGGTGGCGCCACCCCTCCGCCGGAGAGTTCGTCTGTGTGCCTTCACCGTCCGCCGAGTCGGTGACCTCCCACAGCGGCGGCGCCGGCGAGATCACCAACGGCGACAGCAACGGGATGGGACCGCCGCCCTCCTCCCCGCGCTCGAACGCGCTGCTAGCCTTCTGCTGCGACACGATGCTGGCGTCGAGCTCCAACCCTGCCGGCGCACGCTTGTGGAGGCGGCTGGATGGCGGCCGCTCCGCCGAGTAACTTGCTGCTGCCGCCGCCGTCGCGTCCATGGCTAGCCGATTAACGGTGAATTAGGAAGGTGGTGGAATTGTGCGTCAATCTATTGGGCGGATTGATCTGCGATCCATAGAATGGCATTGCTCCTCATGCGGAGGTTTTGAAGACGGCGTGGAGAGAGAGATGTGGAGGGAAGAAGAACCAACGTGAGGCAGAGAGGCATACTCCTCCCCGACTCCATTAATGCATGCAAACGACCTCACGCCAATTTTAGAAAAACCTAATAAAACTTTCCGGAGAAACAATTAATTATCGACTGTCGTGTTCATCTATCTTCAAAATAAAATAGCTTTTATGTGGCTCATATCCATCCTACTTTCGATCGGTTAGAAGAATATATGCATACATCGTCTTAATTACTTTATAATTGGCATAACCTACACGTGACCAATGACCCTAGAGTTAAAAATTTTGAACAATCCTTAAACTCGAGGATAATCCAGCCTTTGATACAACACTACCTAAAAACAAAATCCTATTGGCAATGAAAATATTCGTCACTAATTGGGCATAATGACTGATTATTTCTATCATTATAAAATAAGTCGTTGACATCTTTTAGCTACAGAATTTTAATAAAATTTCATCGCTAATTTTAACGATAGAATATTAATTCCGTCTCTGAAACTAACGACGAATATTAACCTTTCTTGCTAAAATTAACCTTATGTCACTAAAATTAGCGATGAAAGATTAAATTCCATAGCTAAAATTAACGATGAAAAATTAAATTTCATCACTAATTTATGATGGAATTAAATTTTGTCGCTAAATTCGTAGATAGAATGTTACTATTCTGTCATAAATCTAACGATGGAATTTTAATTCCACCGCTATAATTAGCAACGGATATTAACTTTCGTCACTAATTAGTGACGGATGTTAATATTCGTGGATAAAATCCTAAATAGAAATTTAAATTTTCGTCATGACAAAAATTTAAAGTTTCATCACTAAATTGTTTTAAAATTTCAGCAGCATCTCCTCGTTTTAGCATGTAGTTTAATTCCCTCGACCCCAGGCGCCTCACCACACCAGTGATAACCATGGTTTGCCTCCTTCTGGAAACCTATGGGGTCGGAACCAGTGGGTCGCTAAGGTGACGGTTCCACCTTTTTTGGTCTATTTGCATATAAAGTATCAATCAACACATTCACATTATAAAACTAAAGTACTACATGATGCAGCGGATGCAGTGGATAAATATTGAATCCGTTGATTCACGCACGAATTCTTGAAGCAACTCAGATAACTATAGAATCTGTTGATTCACGCATGAATACTAGTGATCTTCTAAATTTATTGATTTGCGCACGAATACTAAGAAATAAACATCCAAAATCTAAACAAAGTTTGGGAGAAAAGAAGAATGGCATGACTGAATAATTATTAATCAAAGGTTATCTAAATATTAACTAAACATACTCTGATATAGACTCTAAACATTAAGACCAAAGCAAAAAAAAATATCAATATATAGACTTCAATTCCTAACTAAGAAAAAAATGAAAAAGAATCTTACCCAAAAAAATCATAATCCTAAAGTTTCTAAATGAACTCAAAATATAAAAAATACAATAAGATAAAAATTATCAAAAAATCCTAAATACCAAACTCGACAAAAATAATAAAAAAAAATTAAAATTACTTTCTCGATTTGCTTTTCTGTTTGCATCATTAAAATTGCTTTCTAGATTTGCTCTTTAGTCTGCATCATTCTCCCCATGGTGAAGAAAATTTGGTTGGATTGTAGTAGGTGAGAGAGGGATAAATCTCGTTCATTTAAAATCTTTTCGTCTTCGTAAAACCGAATCAAAGTGATGATTCAAAGCTACTGTCGACATTGCTTATATAGACTGATTCAATCAATCCTAACCTAATATGATATGATCTGATCTCATCACACCTTATCCTTATTCAGGCACTTGGATCCCTTCCAGGCGTCTCAATTGCTGACGTGGCGAGTTCTGAGAGAAGCTTTATCCTAATCGAGTCTATCCGATCCCAAGCGATTGGATCTTATCTCAGGCGCCTGGATGATGGCATACATCGACCAATCAGATACTACCACCTCATCCTGTCATAAGCCGAGGTGATCAGGGCGCCTGGATCCCTTCCAGGCACATGTATTAGCTTAGGTTGTCTAGATCCCTTCTAGAAGCCTTGATTAGCTCTTCCAAACTTTTGACTTCTACATCACAAAGTTAATATAGAAAACACAATAATATGAGATAGAATGATTTGACAGTAATATGAGATAGAATGATTTGATAGTTTTTGGACTGTCTGGTCCTGACTTTTAAATTTCAAGTGAAATCTATATCAAACCGATGTCTACTGTTCCCTCAGCGGGGAACATGTCCTCACCTACTATTCTCAGGATAATTTGCTTGTTGCTAAGCATTTGGTCCTCTGGACTTATTTAAACTTTTACTCAACATTCGATCTTGATCTACGAGACTTCCTACTAGACGTCATCCTCGACCAGTCTAGACTTCTGCCTAATGTCCTCAAACCCCAGGGCTTTCCACCTAGTGTCCTTGACCCCTAGGACTTTTTCCAAATGTCCTCGATCTTCCAAGACTTCTGTCCAGTCCACTCAACTAAGACTTCTTTGCCCAATCCACTTGACTAGGTCTTCTTGCCCAATCTACTCGACCAAGGCTTCTTGCCCAATCAACTCGACCAAGACTTCTTTGCCTAGCCTCAACTAGGACTTTTCTTCAAACTTAGTTAAACTCGTTATATTACAATTAACCTTAACTTTGAAACTTTGCCAATATCAATACATAAATTTGATTAGCTAGTGCTTCCAGCACCAACACGAAGAACAAAGATTGACAAGGAGTCACTTTAAGTGTTTAAACAATTTTATAGAATATAATTGTTCGTTCATGCAAATCAATTTGTCAACATATCATAGTAACATTCAAATCTACATTTGATCAATCGATTGATGGGTAAGATAAGTCGATTGGCAGACAGAAATCAACCCAAGCAACAACTTATAAAATAGGGTTTCAAGATTATTTGGAGTAGTGGTTCTTAGAGGTTTTTAAGTGAAGTACTGGTGTATTTCCGGACCAACAAGAGAGTGATCAACAAAAGCAATGACGAGTTCAATTTGTGTAAACTTGTTAGTTTAAATTGTATTTTGGTTTTCAATTTATCTTTGTATTTTGTTATATCTTCATCTGTAATAGGTTGTAAGAGAATTCTTCGCCTCTAGAAGATATCCAAGAAGGAGAAGATTTAATGGTGGTAGATCGCTAGGACTAGGCCTTGTAGTAGTCATCTTGGTGTTGGATCGAGAGAATACGATAGAGGGGGGGTGAATATCGTAAACCGTTTCGGATTAAAGATAGGAGAAATGCAGTGAAAAATTAAAACACAACGCAAAAACGTAAGTGGTTTTACTTGGTTCGGAGTCGCGGTCGGCTCCTACTCCAAGGCCCACGGTCGTTGACCGTTTACTGTGAGCAATTCTATATGAGCGCAAATGTTACAAAAGATATTACAGTTGTAGTGCAGTAAATGAAATGTACTGCAGTAAATGAAATTGACTTCTTCGTTACCGACGCCCGGTGTGGATCGTACTTTCGAGCAGAGGGTCGTCGGCGGCGCTTGAATCTTGAGATGGAAGGTTTCCAGAGCAGCGCGCTTGAGTCGAAGAGCGTAGAAGCGTTAGCAAGTTGCCTTCTCAAGCCTTGGGGGTCGAGGGCTATTTATAGCAGTCCTGGGTGGCCCTGGACGTTGGAGGCGCCCTCTACGTGGCCATCGATCCGCAACAATCTCGATCAGCCCTTATCCCGCTGGAGTAGGGCTGAGGTTTGACCGTGGGGGCGCCCGGGACGCTGGGGGCGCCCCGGTTGACTTGGTCTGCTGGCTTCTCAGTCGGTTCACTTCGTTGGCTTGAACCCAGGGCGCCCTGGGCACTAGGGGTGCCCGGGACGCTGGGGCGCCCGGGACGCTGGGGCGCCCGGGACGCTGGGGCGCCCGGGACACAGGGGGCGCCCGGGACACAGGGGGCGCCCTGGCCCAGTAAACCTTTGAAGCGCTTGTTTTGTTTACTGCTTTGCCTTGACCTTGGGGGCGCCCGGGACCTCCGGGGCGCCCTACTCAGCTGCTGCCTCTCTCCCTGGAGGCGTTCTGAGCTACAGAGACTCGTTCCTTTGGTCCTGCATCCAGGGTTAGTTGCAAATACAATAAAACAAGAATATGTTATGTTTATACAGCCTTAGCTGTCTTGGTTCTGACTTTGGGTCTCCAAAATGAAACCCTAGGTCGAACCGACACCTACTGTTCCCTCGACGGGGAACACGTCCTCACCTACTCCTCTTAGGAGAATTTACCTGTTGTCAACCGGCTCCTCCGGTTGGACTTTTGCCCAGCAGTCCTTCGTCAGGTGCCTAGCTGTCCTTCGCCAGGTCTTCAGTACCAGACAGTCCTTCACCTGGTGCCCAGCGGTCCTTCGCTAGGGCTTCGGTACCAAGCAGTCCTTCGCTCGGTGCCTAGCAGTCCTTCGCTAGGACTTTGTTTCCTGGCAGTCCTTCGCTAGGACTTTGTTTCCTGGCAGCCCTTCGCTAGGACTTTGTTTCCTGGCAGTCCTTCGCCATGTGCCTAGCAGTCCTTTGCTAGGACTTTGTTTCCTGGCAGTCCTTCACCAGGTGCCTAGCAGCCCTTCGCTAGGACTTTTCCTGCACACTTGAGTAACATTGTTAGATCACCAATAATACTTAACTTTGAACCTTTTGCCAATATCAAAACAAGGTTCGATATGGTGCTTCCTGCACCAACACTTGGGAGGCAGCGAACCAAGTAAATCTTGGTGTTGTGTATGTGATGTATGTGATTCAAGTTTTCTTCTAGTAATCAAACGACGAGCACGAAATAAAAATGAAGCGATTCAAGCTATTCACCTCCCTCCTCCCCCCCCCCCCCCCCCCCCCCCCCCCTTGCTTTCACCTACCATATAATTGAACATATGTTTTAATGTTTACAAAGGTTCAATGTTAAGGTTAACTGAAATCTAATAAGGTTGATCAAGTGTATAGATAGCTTAACCTAGAAAGCCCTAGTAGATCAAGTTGACTTGATACTTGGCAAGTTAAAGTTTCAGTAGGTCATCTAGACCGAATACTAGGTAAGAAAGTCCTAGTAGATCAAGGACACAAAGCGGCTAAGTATAGATGGGTTAGTGGACTGAACATCTAGTAGGATGGATTTGATAGAGATCAAGTCAGAAGAAAGTCTTAGGATCAATCAGATATTAAGTAGAGGAGCAATGATAGGGAGAGTGAAAATAATAGAGTAAAAATCATAGTGAATGACGTGGTATGACGTGGCACTTTACATGCACACGTCCGATTATCGCTGGGATACCATCGGCGGCCTTCGGCCGCCGCTCCGAATCAAACTATACCCTGGGGGGCACGGTAAACCCGTCGGAGATTGTGCATGCAAGGTGCCACGTCATTCATTCACTATGATTTTCACTCTCCCATTTTCACTCTCCCAATCATTATTATAAGTAGAGAAAGCCTAAATAAATCTGGAGGGCCAAAGGTTTGACCAACGCTAAGTTGAGATAATCACCAATAGTAGAGTGGTTTTTTTTTTAAATGCTAATGTCAAAATTCACTCAAATTTCAAAAACGATTAAGGGAGTGTTTGGGAGAACTTTTACTTCTTGAAAAGTGATTCTTGTAGAGATTATCTTGAAGTCAGTGAGAAGCTAAAGCATGGAGTGTTTGGAAATAGAAGCTAAAAGCTGATACAAGGTAAAGTTTGAGTGTTTGGTGAATAATTGCTTCCAAGCTTAATTTTTAATTAAATGACAGTAATATCCTTAAATTATATAAATTATTTTTTTAATTATCTAAATATAATTTTGATACACCATCAATAATATTTTATATATTTATTATTATATTTTGAATATTATATCAAAATTAATTTTTTTAGTAATATATATGTTTAAAAAATATATAATTAATAAAAATAAAAATATAAAAAATTGATAAATTTATAAAAATTTATAAAAAAAAATTATGAATATATAAATTATATGAAAATATAAAAATTTTATTTAAAACTATGGTGGTAATTATGTAAAATGATAAATTATTAAGGGTATAAATGTCTACTTTTAATTCTAGACCATAAGCAAAAAAGCAGAAGCAGAAAAAAGTATCAAATTCTTGCTTTCAGCTTTTGGCTAAAAATTATAGAAGTTAAAGCAGAATCTGGTATTCATAAACACTCAAAAGTACTTCTATGTAGTCAGAATCTAAAAAGCAGGTAGTAAAAGCTCTCCCAAACATTCCCTAAAGGGTTCAGCTTTAGGCAACAATTCTCTTTACGTGGTCAGCTTTAGGCGACGGTCCAACAAAAGAGTTCACTTCAATTTCAAAATCGAGATTGGACAATTAGGTAACTGTCAAAATTCAATAGGCTTTAAATTTCATATATTACTATACTAATTCGGTTTTGCAAGATCGATAGACCAATCAGCCTGATCAATACAACGAAAGGATGGTTCGATCAATCAAATGCTAATGTGTCAGTTAAGTCATCTTGTGTATTGATGCGGCATTCGACGTGGACTAAATGAGTCTCAGATTACTGATGTGACACGGAATAAGGACAATCCAACTGATGTGGAGAATGAATAAACTTTGACCAGCATATGTGGCAGAAAGACCAGTGAAAGATAAGGACTACAACTTTGACATGGAAAAGGATCATCATTGATGAGTTGACATGTCTGAAGGGGGCTAGGCCAAGGCTAGATCGGTAGACTGATATTGCAAATCGATGAACCGATCAACCAAATTGGGGTTCGATTCCCATGGAGATAGGTATATAGATAAGGTGGATGGATATATCCATCAGGCGGATCAATAGACTGATCCAGGTCTATAAAAGAAAGCTTCGGGCCAAGGCTTCTTTACCCATTCTGAAGTGCTCTACTCTCACCTAGCACCAAAACATCGACGCTACGATGAAATTGTTGCTCCGACAATCATGCTCAACTCCGAGATTTCTTCGTTGTCGGTATACTAGTGTTATTCTTTTCATCTTTATGCCTTATTCTATAAAGGAGCGATAAACATGTTACTGTTTATAATCTTTTGTAAAGATGAGTCTCTTTTTCATTTTAAAAAAAAAGATTATTAGTGGATTTCTCATTGAAAGCCACGAGCCTTGGACTAGCACACACTGCTAGCTACTGAAATTATAGGCTTCATTCCACATGTTCACAAACTAGAAGCATAGCCTGAAATTAATATTATAGGCTTCTATTGTGGTAGCTAGTGTGTCCATGTCATAAATTGTAAAATCAAAGAATGCGTTTATTTCATAGTAATATAGGTAATTTTTCTAGTGTAATAAAAAGGAAAAGCTTAGATTGAATGACCAGTGATTCCATAATCTACATATTTAGTCTCATAGTTAGGTAAGCACTCCATTGGTAGAGCAAAAGTGACTTAAGCAGAGAAGGATCCATCCATTAACACACAACCAAAGGCCCAATACACTTGCAAAATCAAATGGTGAAACCAATAGCTTCGCCTAGTCAACCGAGGGGCGAGTGCTATAGACTCACCATCAAGATGACAAACAAGCGAGAGAGCTGTACACTGTCAGGTGACATAAATTTACTCACGAGATATGAGATGACATTTTGAGGTTTTATTCACTTGGTATAATAAGGGGAAGCTGCAGTCATGGGCTGTGCAATCTTTCCTCGGGAAATTTCATTTGAACTTCTACAAGGCAACTTGGGTGAATCTTCTTATTACGGATGCTTTATAAGACTCAACTTGTGTTCACTGTGAGGGTTTCTCGCGATTTCTTTAGCATCCTGAAGCTGCTCCAAGGCAGTTACCACTTGGTCCATGGTTGGCCTGCGCCTGGCTTCCATGGATAAGCACTGGAGGGAAAGGGTAGCAGCCTTTTGTGCACCTGCAAGAGAGTACTGCCCTCCCAAGCGTGTGTCCAAGACACGAAAAATCCTTCTCTTGCTTATAAGGTAAGGCTTTGCCCACTCCACCAAATTTTGCTCTCCTGTTGGACGGTTCTTGTCCACAGCACGTCGTCCAGACAACAGTTCTAGAAGAACAACTCCAAAGCTATACACATCGTTTTTGGAAGTCAAATGGCCTTTCATAATGGAAATAAAATGAAACTCCCATCAGTACCTTTTCATGCTCAAACATCAATCATATATTACATGCATAAGCTTTATCATTTGTAAAAACAAACAAAAAAAACATATTAAGAAAATAGAATAAAGCTAGGCCATTTCTAATATGTGTACATTTAAAAAAATGATGAACCAGGCAGCAGACAAATTGAACCTGGGGTGACCGGCCCGGCCCCACGGAAGTTTCCCACCGGTCACCAGGGTAAATCGGGAAGCGCTCGCGGTGGCCAATCTAGAAGCCCAGCGGCCCAGGGTTCGCGCCCCATTTGGAGGAAAAATTCCTGCAAAATGCGCCATAGCTGGGGATCGAACCGCGGATGCGTGGGTTAACAACTAGTGACTTTACCGCTACACCATAGCCCTTTATATGTGTACATTTAGAATCTACATGATGTTGACATATGAGACTAGCAAAATCAACATGGAAAATACAGCAACTTCGCAAATTGAACATGTTCCACATGAGAATTCAATAAGGTGTGAACAAAATTGGATCCATCTAAGCTTGAAAGTTGATAGAAGACACCACTGCGTGAATGGAAAATGAGTAAATAACTAAAAAATGTTTGAACATCAGGCAAGCCATAACTAAGTGACACAAGCAATAACTGGTTCATTATTTATTAACCATATTACTACTTAAACTTCCTCAAACAAGAAGAGTGGTATCCATGTTGTGCAAGAAGATTACCTGTTGCAAGATACTCAGGAGCTGCATATCCATAAGTTCCCATGACCCTTGTAGATACATGACTTTTGTCACCTGTTGGACCATCTTTTGCCAATCCAAAATCAGAAAGTTTTGCATTGTAATTCTGAAATCCATAATTAAAATAATGAGCTAGAGATCACGTCAGATTTGAAATATAGAGGAAAAAAGATAGAAAGACACTTACTGAATCTATAAGCACATTAGAAGCTTTAAAATCACGATATATCACTTTTGCCATGTCACTATGCAAAAATGCAAGCCCTTTGGCTGCTCCAAGGGCAATCTTCATACGCAGTTTCCAAGAGAGTGGTTGCACATAAGAACCCCCTGTATCAATTGGAGATGATGAGAAGAATGTTCCTCCATAACATGGAGATCTATCAATGAAGAAGAAGGGTACTGCAATCTTTATAGAATAACACTGTATTACATCTACATATGGACAGCATACTGATCAAATAGGGATACTTACTCCTGAAGAGGTGGTTCTCTAAGCTTCCTCGAGGCATAAACTCATAGACAAGAAGTCGTTGTTCATCCTCTAGGCAATATCCAATCAGCTTCACAAGATGAGGATGAGACAACTGGCCGAGGAAGTTCACCTCTGCCTACAAGATTTGCAGGACTTAATCAGATAAATAATGCATGATCTTTTGCAGAACACACAGCAGGATTTCTAACAATCTCACATGTGTTGTTTATAAATTATAAGAGGCATACATAATGAGGCACTGAGTAAATCAGGTAGAAGGAACATATGCACCCAAAAATGACACTCACCAACCATTCTCTGTGACCTTGAAAGCCTTCCTGGTTGAGCTTCTTCACTGCAATAACCACACCACTGCCAGGTCTCGTTGGTGTCAGCGCCTGCTCATCGATCCACCCCTTAAACACTGAACCAAAGCCTCCCTCCCCAACCACACTATCCGGTCTAAAGTTCCTGGTGGCTGTTCTCAATTCACTGAAGGTAAAGCTCTTTACATTTGCTGACAGCAAGATTTCACCCTCAGTGCGGGGAGTAAGAGACCCAGACGCTGCAGAGACCTTGCTGCTAGAACCACTTAACTTATTTATATCTCTGTTACTTTTGTTATAGTTCAGACACAGGCATAAAGTTAGATCATCTCCTGCAAAATGAAATCAAGAGGAGAAGATGTAAGAAAACAACAAAGGTTGGTCATTATAATGTCTGGAAAAAGAGTTTGCCAGAAGATGCAATGGATCCAAAAATGGCACATCTTAAACAATATTGGAAAAGACAACGAGATATTTTGTAGCAAAAGATGGAGCTAACTTTAGACTATTGCAGCCATTAGAACTCGTAATCGTTCTCTATACTTAATAACAAAGAAAGAAACGCCCCAAAATTCATCAGCTCCACTACAAACTAACCTAGAAAGTACGACAAACAATCTTTAGAAGCTTGAAATCCACAAAATAAGGAAAGAAAAAGAAAATCTCAAACATTTGCATCCTACACTACTAATTGAAGCCCAAAGGTAAGATCTGGTCGGGATTCTCACCCTTTGCCCGAGCACACCAGCAATTCCCCATCGCAATTCCTAAAACAGTAATGAGATCGGCTCAACCTCTTTCTCCTCCTTCCCTAAACATCTCAACGAGAAGAGCCCTCACCGATCTGCAAATAGATTCCCTTGCCCCGCCTATCAAAAAGCGATTTCTCCTCTGAGTCCTGACCGACAAAAAGCCGATTCACCTTCTTGCTGATCTCAAAATGGGAGCTCCACGGATTCAGCAACGAGGTAGAGATTTGTCCTGGCGAAAGCAAGCAGAGCACAGGGAAGGCGACGCCGCGAGGTGACTTCGCCCGCTGTGCGTGTACTTACCTTCCTCTTTTCCACCTTCGGCGTTGTTGACTCCCCACTGTAGTGGGGAGTCAGGAGAGAGTAGGGTCGCTTGAGGATTCTCTGTTTCGTACAAACTACACCGTTTGCTACGTCTCTATTAAATTGCAGCCACGTGGAATTAAGGCTACGTCTCTATTATGTACTGGATGACTAGTACAGAAGGGTGTTTGGAAGCAGAAGATGAGATCGCACGATGCGGTGGCGGCATAAATGGCCGGCGACGGTCGCGGGTACGTAACGCTGAACGGGGTCAGAGCTTATCTAGTACGCACGGGAACACTATGCGGTTGGAATGGCAACATGGATTTACACGATGGACCTTCGAGTTACGTTTGAGTTTGATAAGAAATAATTAATCATATAATAATTTTATTATATTACAAAATTAATTATTTTATTTGATATAATTTTAAAATTATAATATAATATAATTTATATTAAAAATTAATTAAAATATTATAATCTGAATTATAAAATTAATAACATATAATCTAAATTACATTAAAAACTCAATTACATTTAGTGCACAATTGTATAAGGGCCGAGAATCAATTTGACATTACTTTTTATCTAAATCATCACAGCCTTTTTATTTTCTATCTAAGGGTAAAAATTTAATTAAACATAATAAATCTATAAATTTAAAATTTTAATTTGATTATTTTGATAAATTTTTTAATATCAATTTTTTAATTAACTCAGTTTGTTTTCGAATTTTATTTTTTTATTCGATTCAATCGAATAAATTAAAATATACAAAATCAAATTGAAAATTTTAAAAAAAAATTAAATTCCAATTTTGATAAAATTCATTGGTAAAAAATATTAGTTAATTTAGTTTTCGATCGAATTAATCGATATTTTATCAATTCGATTTATTCGAGTTTTATTAGAAAATTTCATAGATTTGATTTTAACTAAATATTCACCCCTATTTTTATCTAAATCCTAAATTAATTGGATATATTATAGCAGCTACGATTTTATAATTGTTACAATATATATTTAACTTATTAAAAAATATTCACAGTATAGTACTTTTTATCTATCATTTAAAATATAATAAGTACAAAATTGTAACCGTTATAACAAGGATTCAATATGCACATCTAATATTCATGTGGTAGGAAGTATAAAATTTTATGTACGGCAATTATAATTTTGTAATTGTTATAATATATCCTATTGGTTCATAAATGTAAGATAATTATCAGAATAATTATAAATAATATTAGAGGGTAATTGAATAATTATATATAATTGAATAATAGCAGTTATAATTTTAATAAAAAATTAAAGACGAACGCTTTAAGATTTAGAGAGAAAAAACGTCCTTTTAAATTTTGTGTATTATATAAATGGTATTTTTTATGAATTTTAAATTAAAATTTTAAAATATTTAATATAATTATATAAAAATATTAAAAGTTTGTTTTGTTTTATAATAAAATAAATAAAAAGATAATTTTTCACTAAACAAAAATATTTATTATAATTAAACAAAATGTCTACTTTAATTAAATACAAACACCTATTACGCGTAATAATAATATAAATACATAATAAATAAATAAAGGTGCATCTATTTTTGTTTGTCACACGAATTGACTTAGTGTGTGTATATGTAGAATATATACGTCAAAGTATTTATTTTAATAGGACATAGACATTAATTTTTAATAGATATAGAATATTTAATTGGGTGTCTGACCTATTCAAGAAAAAAATTATTATACTAGAAAACAATATTCTCATAATTTATTTATTTCTATTTTATCTTAGGAACGACTATATATGTTGTTAATTTGGAATGAATAAAATTATCTCTTGTTTCAATAAATAAAAGTGCATTTCTTACCCTAATAGGCATGGCCAAACGGTTAAGACATAATGAAAATAAATTAAGTATCATAGTTCAATCCTTTATTGAGACGCTGATGTTGAATTTAATATAAAATTTTGGATTTGATATTGGACTGTCTTACAAGGACAACTTAGCTGTTGGCGATTTACTATAATACTTTCGTAATTTATTTTGATGATTTATAAAAATATTTTACGAGATCCGACCATCATCTTGAGAATTTGTCACTAGTAAAAACTTAAATTTATAAAAGTAAAAATACATTTATCTTAGTAAATCGGACCATAAAATCCTTAATTTTTAAAAAAAAATTAATTAAAATATTACCTTTATGTAGACGGATACTCAATCGTGCATAAAAAGGGGCCTTCATATAAATTAATAATTAAAATTAAAAAAAATGTGGGAGAGTGAACGATCGACCTTCCGATGATCATCGGGCGATAAAAATGGCATTGGCCGGTGGCGAGATGGGGACGTGCGGCCGTCGCGGTACGGACTCCACTTTATAATAAAAAATAAAAAAAAATATTTAAAAAAATAAAAAAGCAAGAAATGGAGGAAGAAAGTGATCGATCATATTGGTATGAATCATGTTTAATTTTTGTTATTGTCAGGACTTATTGAATTGATTATTATGATGAAATTATAAAATGAAATAAAGATTGATTTCTGACCATATTAATAAAAATATTTATGACTTATTTAATTTTTTTATAAATGACGGTGAGATAATATGATGAATTTTATAGAATGAATTATTTTTATTCTCACAAAATAAATAAATATATTTGCAACGTCATGTTTAGTCATTAATTAAATAATTTTAAAATATAAAAAATTTTAAATAATTAAATAAATTCAAATTGAGAGTTTGATCCTATCTAAAAATCAAAAAAACCAAATTTGAACTTATAAAAGAGAAATAAAATCAAAAGAGAAAAGAGGTGGTTGAAAATAGGAGAAGTGTGCATGGTGGTTTAGATTTTGCGTAGATGGCATGCTCTGCTCGTTTGCTTTTCCTAGGGAGACAAGCAGATCACGTTGAAAGCATGGAGAGATTAAAGTTGCCGTAGTAGAGTCAAAATCGGCTTCGACTATCACGAGGAAAGAAAGAAAAAAAAAAAAGAAAGAAAGAAAAAAGTGCATCTTTGTCAACATTTTTCATGAAAGATAATGGTAAGATATTTGCGAATCACAACAGCTGGAACCTTTTCTTGGCATAATTATTATTATTATTAAAGTGAGGATTTTAAACTTCTTGGGCATGCCAATTAAAGATTGGACGGATGTGGACTTCTCACCTAATTGGGGGAAACAAATACTCTCTTATTGTAAGAACATGAGGATCAGTCAATTAGGGTTTTACAATAATTTTTCTTCTACTCTCCCTAAACTATATTGGTAGCTAACGGGTTGAAATTCAAAAGACTTGTGTTGGCAGCAGTTTAGACCCTACTAATTATATACTAAATTTCATTCATGAAAATGTTTTTTTTAATAAAAAAGTGGTACTACATCTATTGAACAATTGTCATCTCAGGGTATAGAAATGGTTGGGTGCTCATAAAATAAGGGGAGGGTTAGTTGTTGTTAACAAAATCATGACTAGGGAATGTCAAGTTCAAAAACATTTAAAAAATGAAAAAAAAAATAAAGAAATACAATTTAGAGGCAAGCCGAATTAAAAATGTTGTTCTTGTCAAGTGAGTTGTTTTGACCTTCTATTTTAAGGATATAGACTAAGATGCCCTTGCTATTTGCACGTCATGGCATAGTCTTGTTGTAGGTCTTCCAATATCAAACTTTAAAACTAAACAACAAGAGGAATGGTCAAGTACAACTTTTATATATATATATATATATATATATATATATATATATATAGCCTGACTGTGGATGACCTCTAATTGTCACATACACAAATAAATTTAAAATTTTTTAATTTTTTTTACATGTAAAAATTTTTCTCTTTCTTACATGCAAAGTGGTGTTGGTTTGTAGAAACAAGCACCAAGGTTTAAAAGTGATGTTGATTTTTAAAAATCTATATTAAGGTGGTTTTGATTTTTAAATTTAGTATCAAATTTGGAGCTGGTATTTAATAACTAGCTCCAACGTGAAATTGATTTTTAAAGGCCAATATCAATATGTTGAGTTGGTATTTAAAGACCAACACTAACATGTGAAGTTGTTCTTTAAAGACCAACTCCATGGAGTTGATATCTTTAAAGATCAGCTACATGCAACATCACTTTTAAGATCAACTCCATGCAACTAATCTTTTAAGATCAACTCCAACCACATTAGAGCAAATTGAATATTAGCTTCAACATGGAGTTGATCTTCAAAGACCAGCTCTAACATGAAACTGATCTTTAAAAACTAGCACTAACAAGTTGGAGTTGGTCTTTAAATACTATGCAAAAGGTGGAACCGCCACCTTAGCGGCCCCCGGTCCGACCCCACAAGTGTCTAGAGGGGGTAAATCACGATTTTATTGGTCTTTAAATACTAGCTTCAATATGAAGTTGATTTTTAAAAAACAACACTAGTACATTGGACCTAGTCTATAAAGACCAACTCTAACATTAGTGCTAGTTTTTAAAAACTAACATCACTTTGGTGTTAGTTAGCTACAAACTAGCATCACTTTGGTGTTGATTTGCTACAAACTAGCACCATTTTAGTGAAACACATTGATTGACTTAGGATAGTTTAGATTTCTAAAATTTTAATATAGAATGGAAGGGGTGAGTGTCTAAAATGTATATAGGCCTCCAAATAAACCCGTAGAACTTGGAATGGGGCCATCGACTGAAACTCATTGACTTACCTAGGAGCTTAGATATCTGAAATTTTAGAATTAGATGGAAGGGGTGAGTGTCTAGAATGTATATATGACCTCAAAATATGATTTTGAGACTCCCACAAGAAGTTATGACTGCGTGTCAAATGACATAGACCCATGCTGGTCTAGAACACTAGTTTTAAGTTGGAGCTGGTCTTTAATGTTGAAGTTGGTCTTTAAAGACCAGCTCCAATGTTGGTGCTGAATTTTAAAAATCAAAACCACCTTGTTGCTGCTGATTTTTAAAAATCAACATTACTTTTATATCACCTTGGTGCTAATTTTTATAAATCAACACCACTTTGCATGCAGAAAAGAGAAAAGTCTTTGTACGCAGTAGAGAGATTAAAAAATTTTAAATTTACTTGTGTGTGCCGACTAGATCAAACGTCGCTCACAGTTGCTCTTATAAGAGTGCAGGATATATATATATATATATATATATATATATATGGTTTCATCCTAGATACGCGTCTTGTATGGGCACTTGAGGAGTCTATCCATGTGGTAGTGACAGATTATATATATATATATAGTCACCAATATCCCCGAATACCTCAAGTCATCTTATACGAGCACCCTAAGTTCGTATGTGTGTGTATATCCCCGAGCAGTTGATATCTTGGGGGGTTTGTTGTCCTTGAACGCTAAAGATCCATCTCCAAATAGGTAACCCCAAGCACTAAGGATTAGCATGCTTGAGCACTAATGATTGGTATTCTCGAGCTCTAGGGGTTAATGTTCCCAAGCATCCAATATTGATTTCAGATGAATATTCCTTAGCACCAATGATTGGTATGCTTGAACATTGAGCATCACCTTCTTAATCGATTAGCTAGAATACCAAAGTACTTAGCTCAACAACATTTGAATAGGAGTCATCGAGATTATTTAGGACTTAATCCTCAAGCACTTAATGCTCGTCTAATAACAAAGTCATATTTGAAGACTAGGTACTCGAGTAAGTTAGTGTTCCGATTTCAACTCCCAGTAACTTACATGGAGGTTCTAACTAATGGTTGTCAGATTTGATAATCTAATCACCCACCAATAAACACATGGTGTCTTATGAATGGAGATGCTCATAGTGGTTGTCAGATTCTCGTCTTCCAGTGAATATGTGACATCTTGTGTGTGGAGAGACCTCTAATGACTATCGGTTCTAGTTCTCTTACCAACTCTCACAGGAATGGTGTGGGAGTGTATGATAACCTACTTGGAGATGATTTTCTATCAATTATATTAGCACCACCAAGGATAAGAAGAAGGTATGATTTTATTCTCGTACACTAAACAATTCTTTTGCATGATTTAATTATTGGAAAAATTAATTTTTAATATATATAAAATATAGTGTTGACTAATTAAGAAATAAAATACAATCATTTCTGACTTCCACACAGGTAGGCAACTTAAATCCGGTGCTACTCATTGGCATTAGAGCACCATTAACATGCACAATGCACCAACTGGTCTTTCACGAACCCATGATTTCAATTTTCACGGGATGAACACATAGTTAATGTATGAAGTATTATCATTATAGTTTGAAGATTAAATCCTGACAAAGTTAAGGCGTCTATCTTTCTTTTATGTGCTAGTCACTGACTAGATTAATAATCTCTGTGATTTATCTCCTCCATGTTGGCTCTTGGACAGATTGGTAGGGGCGTTGGGAGCGAGTGAATTGTCTTTTGCCATTACAAATCCATAACTTTGTATTTTTGATCTATAAATTATTTTTAATACCGAATATAATAGTGATTATTTTGAAGATAGATTTTCATCCAAGAATTTTAGAAAGGACATTAGAAATCATGAAAAGTAGAGATGTCATCTTTAATTTAACCAAATAAAATTGATTCACAAATAAAAGATTGACATCAACAAACAAAGATTTTAAACAATTTCAAAATTCTAACAATGCAAATACACAAAAATAATTTTAAAACAAAGCTAAAAATTATTCAAACTCTCCAAAAAGACTTTAAACAGTATTTTTTAAATTTAAAACTGATTTATTATGGATTTCACCTGATAATCTTTGAATAAATTTCGATTTGATAAATTAAATGTCTCATGGTTTAACTGGAATTAACTCTCAAAACATGAATTCTCTTGTATCAATTTTACTATCTTTGGCTTATAATTTTAAGATTATCACTTTATCAGCGCAAAATTGAAATATTGCAATTTTACCTAAACACTATTATCAATAGAAGTAGCCAGCCATTTTTAACTTAGTATGCATTAAATATCAGAAGATTAACACATTAGTGGAAGGCACATCTCTCCCAAATCCGCGTTAGTGGAATCGACTCAGCTGGCCATAAGAAATGCAAAGATGAACTGGGTTGCAAGTTTTAAAAACTTCTGTTTTTTTTTTGTCCAAAAAAATCAGCAATCTTCCAGCAGTAGCCTATAAGTATTATTCCATTCATGGTTATTCCTCTACCCAAATTTCATAGACACAAGAGTCGAGGCACTGGCAATGACGAGGATCCTGGGCAATTTAGTCTCCGGATTTGTTCTTCTTGTGGCCATGGAGCATGCCCTCGCAGATTTCGACTTCTACAGAGACATGGTCTGTTATTGGGGACCTCGCAACTTGGCCGTGTGGAACAATGGCACAAACTTCGCACTCAGCCTCAACAACGCCTCAGGTATTTAGTGCATGTGGGTGAGCAAAAGATTCATTAAATTAATTAATTCGGTAATTGATTTTATAAAATCGATTTTGATTTATTAGATTTGGTTGATTGCTCACCTCTAACTGTGTATGCAAGTGATATTACTCAAAACTACATTTAACTTTGGCATGGCACAATGTTTTCAGGTTGCGGGATCAAAACGAGGAACCAGTTTATGTTCGGAAGCATAGAGATGCAAATTAAGCTAGTCCAAGGAAATTCTGCTGGCACCGTGACTACATATTATGGAAGTCCTATGTACAATATCAATTACCAGGCTAACTAACTAACTAACATCTGCTAATTTCAGAATGCTTTATGACGTCGCAGGTCTCTTCGACCGGAGACAAGCACGACGAGATCGATTTCGAGTTCCTTGGTAACGTATCAGGGCAGCCTTACATCGTCCACACCAACATCTGGGCTCGAGGGGTAGGAAGAAGGGAACAGCAGTTTTATCTTTGGTTCGACTCAACTGCGGCCTTTCACAACTACACCATTCACTGGAATCCCAGCCAAATCGTGTAAGTTCACTCTTTCCTCGAGCTTGTAACGATCAGAGAATCATTAACCGATGGAGAACTGTATATATTATATATTGTGGCAGGTGGTTGATCGATAGCATCCCTATCCGGGTTTTCAGAAACTACCAAAAGTATGGAGTTGATTATCCGAACCAACAAGCGATGAAGGCCTACTCCAGCATTTGGAATGGCGAGAGCTGGGCGACGCAGGGCGGGCGGGTGAAGATCGACTGGAAGGGGGGTCCGTTTGCGGCGAGATACCAGCAGGTGGATCTGAGGACTTGTCCGTGGTATTCGCAGGGCAGCACTGCGCAGTGCTCGGCCAACACCCCTGCCAACTGGTGGACGGCTCCAGCCTACAGCAGGCTGAGCTACGCGCAGCAGGGCCAGCTGATGTGGGCGAGAAACAAGTACATGATCTACGATTACTGCCGGGACAGCAAGAGATTCAAAGGGGCGATGCCTCCTGAGTGCTCTCTGCCATTGTACTAGCAGACGATCGTGGAGTTCAAGTCGAATTCCTGCTTTTACCTACAATATCATGGCCGCCTGTGCCGACCATTGCTACCCATTTAATTTGTTGCTTCAAAATTTTTCCCATTTTCTTTTTCTTAATTGTTATACCTGTTGAGTACAAATAAATTCTTCAAGCATTCCTTTTTCCTATTCCTGTTGTGCTGTTCTAAATGGTTTTATGATAATGAATGAATTAATGCTAGAAGAAAGAAAGCACAGGCTCCTACGTACCATCTAAGTATATTGGGTTCTTTGATCTGGTACTGCAGCAGAATGATCAAGACGATTGAATTGAAATTCAGTTAAACTCCATATGGAATATTATACTATATAAAATATATAAAACACAATAGCAAAATTACTTCGGCTTTGCATCCATCTCCTTCCTTGAACATGGACTATCTTCAAAATTAGTAGCAACATTTACATGTATAAACACAATATATCACTCCATGGTTAATTTAGTCCTAAGATGAGTGCAACATATCCTTATGGAATTTAATTAGTTGGATATTTTGGAAAATAGAACAAATCGCTTCATTTAACCTATCTCTCAAATATATTTCGGATAAGATCTCTATGGTTGAGATTTTATGGAATGTCTAAAGCCCATGAAAATGAGGTTTTGCTTATAAGTTCAGTGTGACTTTAATTATGTCTAGCAATTGTCATGCAGAGTCTAATTTGAAAGAGAAAATTTTTGCACTGCATGTTCTTTTAATGAGTTTTCTTTCTCCGTTAAGAGTTGTGACAATAATAGGAGTTGTGACAACACTACAAGCAATATTATATCTTTCGTATTTTTGTGGTCATGTTCATGTGGTTATTGTGTTTATAAGAATGAAAAAAATCCTAACTCGAGGAGTTTAAATGGAGGAAGAAGTAGAGCTTAATTTTTGTACAATTGACATTTTTATTTCGTGTTGATTTTCTCTAATCCATACAGTTTGTTAAATGTCAAAAAAGGAGAGCTTGTTCATGCAATTATATTGCACCCCAAGTGGTTGGGTTAGAGACATTTTAATGTGTTTAGAAAAGAGTTTAAGTTGGGTGTGCTTTAATTTTGTTACCAATTTTTGCGTATTGAATTACAAAGACTTGGTAGGTTGCACACAGGATGTTGTTGAAGGATGGTATGAGATATCTAATAATTGAAATCCTGAAAGTGAGGCTTTTGAATGAATTGGTGAAGATTCAGTGAGATACCCTTTGGATATTTCATATTTGAAGATCTAGAAGTGAGACTTTTGGAAAAGAAGACCACGAAGACAAAGTCTTTAGACAGATGAAAACCTAGAAGATGGTGAGTTGTGAGAAATTATGTGAAGTAAAATTTCAAGTTCACACTTTTATAGGTAATATCATTATGAGATGATGTGACTAAAGATCAATAGGTTCTTAATTCTAATCTATGCTTATGCTTGATTCTAAAGCTTTAGGTGGGCTTATAAGGAGCAAGTTGAGCAAAGTCCACCTCCTTCAGCAGATTGAGTAAATTGAGTCGATTGAGGGAAGATACAATCAACTAAAATATTGAGTCAATCAAAAACTCCCAAGAACAATTTTTTTTTTGGTTGAACTTAAGTCCACTAAACAAAGGGTTCAATCAATTAACGATATTTCAATCAACTGAAGCCTTAGTTGAGTTGATCAAACTAACAATCATTAGCACGCAATGTATAGTTTGCAAATTTCAATTTATTGGCACTGGATTTTAGTCAATTAAACTTGTTTGAAAAATTAATCGTTGGCTAGCCATTCGAGACCTCTCTACATAAGCAATGAGCACATTTTCTCTCGTGACCTTTTAACAAACTGGAGACTTTAAATTTTGGACATAATACAACCAATATCGATACTATTATTTGGGATAGGTTGACAACAATAATATAATCGAACCAAACCAAATACGATCGGAGTAGATACTAATTATCAGTATAAGATTTGGGAATAAGACTATGTACAGGTTATTGTCCACTTGACACAACTATGACTTACCAGAGCAATATCAAATAAACCTTTGTATGGATCAGGTTAAATTGAATCGAATGCACACAGCCTAAAAATTGACCAAGGTCTCGACAGGAGTTACAAGGCCAAGTTCCTTTTCAATGGGGAAGAGAGGACGAGGAAAGAAGCTCAAATCAGCAAGCTGCCCAAATCATGAGGCTTCTTCCCTTATATACCTTGGCCCGCCTATAGGGACTATCCACATAAAGTCCATTACCCATTAACTTATTAATGTTAATGAATCAGGTTAACGGATCTATACATTTAATCTACATTCATTTAGCTTAAACCCTTTTCATGCAGCTCAATATACTAAAACTTTATGGAATTAATAACCCCTTAAATAATTGGTCTATTAATTATGACTAAAAAATCAGAGTTATTATAAACATAACAAGACCCAACAATAATCAAAATACGAATTCATTAATGTCATAAATCAAATGTGAATGTATTACAAAATGATTTCAAGTAAAGCAAAGGTTTCAAAAGAAGTTCAAGTGTCATTGTTTCCTCTTCCATTTAAGTGCAATTCCTCTTCCATAAGCTTCTCCTCCAAATGAGGTTGTAACTGTGGATGTTGGGCTTCTGGACCGCTTACCTGTTTTTTATTTATCCTGGCGGTTGATGGGAAACTTCCGTGAGGTTCAGCCGATTGCCCCAGGTTCGGCGTTACACTACTTAGTTTTTTTTCATTCTACTTTTACTTGGTTACAAAATGAGAGTTTGTCACCTATTTATACTAGTTGCACCTATTTAAGATCGTGCCAACACATCTTCCATCTAATGACTATTAAAGACTTTCTGGAATTTTCTAAACTATTCTACTACAATCTACTACTCTAGAAATTTATTGAGATCATTCTAGAATATGCTACTATATTCTCTTAAATGGATATTCTAGAGGGTATATGTGTTAATTCATTTCATTTTAGCCTAATCATGAATGTCCAAAATCAAGTTTAATTTTCAACACCCTCTCTTAAACTTGATTTTGCGACTCCAAGTAACATCTTGATAAAGTCTTTAAATTTGAGTGGCTTGGTATATCAACAATTTGATCTTGAGACTTTATGTATTCCACTTGCACTTCCTTTCTTATTATGCACTCTCTAATATAGTAATAGCAAGTATCAATGTGCTTGCTTCTATCATGGACGACTAGATTCTTTGCTAGAACTATTGCAAACTTGTTATCAACTGAAATAGTAGTTGCCTCTTTTTGTGGTAAATTTAGCTCATTTAATAAATTTTTAAGTCAAATAACATGACAAATATATGGAGTTGCAACCACGTACTCCGCTTCGCAAGTAGAAAGTGTAACAATAGATTATTTCTTTGACATCCATGTAAAAGCTATCTCCCATAAACAAAACACAAATCCTGTAATACTCTTTCTATCATCCATATCTCCACCTCAATTATTGTCACTTTATCCTTCAAGCTTGAAATGGTTAGATGATAAATAACATAATCCAAAATTTATAGTACCTTTGATATAATGTAGAATTTTTTTAGCAATCTTAAAGTGAGTGGTAGTTGGAGCTACCATGTAGCGGCTAATAAGTCCAATGACATAAAATAATATCGGACTTTATGCATGTCAAGTATCGTAAGTGATCCTGTCGCAAAGTGAGGTGGAATCCCCAAGAGCGAGATGGTCTCCCGAGCGCCACGAGTTGTTGATGCTGGCTCCGATCTACAAGAAATTTGACCGTTAGCAAACCCGCCGGAAAAGATCCCCGGTCAAGTCCTCCGACGGTCAAGTCAGTATCCGCAGGAATATAGTAAAGTAAAGGAAGTAGTATACGGGGGCATGATTGTGCATACCTGCAGAATGAGGAAGGGAAGGACTTATATAGCCGGGGGAGCTGACAACCCCTGTCTGTGCCAATCACCTTTTGGTACCCGCATGAGACAGGGATGTGGGTGTTTGTTAGCTCACAGGAAAGCATCGATCGGTGCCGCTCTGCCTGACCCATCGAAGGGCGGCATGGGGCGAGGTGCTCGGGTAGTACAGTAGTACAGAGTCAGCGGGATATCCGCGACGTGTGCCATGAATGAGTAAGTCTGGCTGACCCTATCAGTCGTAATAGATGTGGGTGGAGGGGGTAGGGACGGTTAGTCGATGCCGACGCTGCCATGTATCGCGGTCTGGTGTAAGTTCGAGTGACGCAGGGTAGTGATTGGGGGGGGAGGAGATGTCGAGACTCTGGCATAGTGGGGGCGGGGGTGTGACTGATAACTTAGCTCGGGGGGGGGGGGGTCAGGGACGGGTATGGGCCGATGGGGGGGGGGGTGGGGGGTTCGGGTGGGTCAGCCTTCGCAGCCCCTCCGTCAACCGTGATATCCAAGTCAGTACCTCGATGTCTCAAGTAGTATCAGCACCTATCATGACTGTCCGTCTGATCCTTCGGTCACCTAGATCGAGGCTTTCTCGAATCCAAGGCTGCTGATGTTAAAGAGTATTAGATCAACTCTTTCTCTTTCATCATACTTTAATAGCTTGACTCTATATTCTACTAGGGTGTTTGTGGTTTTGTTGTTATCTATCTTGAACTTCTTTAACATCTCTCTTGCATATCCTTCTTATGAGAGATGAAGATTCCATCATCCCTTTGATTCACTTAATACCTAGCTAGTATGTTATGAGCCCAATATCAATCATCTCAAACTCCTTAGGGGTGCTTGGTAGGTGGGTTTAGGAACTGGAATGGTTCCCATTCTTTATGCTTGGTAGATGGAAATCAGAATCAAAATATGGGTTTAATACCCCTGATTTCATAACCCAACCCCCTAGGTTATCACGAAACTCATTCCTCCTCATTCCTTACCTTTTTTTTGGGAAGCCCAACCCTCGCCTCCTTCCTTTTCTTCTCTATCCCTCTTCTTCTCCACCCACTCAGGCCTCTTCCTCCCCATTCTTCTCCTCCTCCTCTTTTTTCTTTTCTCCTCCCTTTCTTCTCTTCCTCTCGGCCCCCCTTTCTTCTCGGCACTTACTTCTCCTCCTCCTTGCTTGCTTGTCTGAGCTCCTCCACCCCTTCCCCTTCTCCTTCTCCTCTTCTTCTTTTTCTTCTTTTCTCATCCTTTCTCTTACTTTCTTCTCCTCCTTCCTTATCCTCCCTATCCCATCTCAGATTTATCTGAATCGAAACTGCCATCGAAAGGAGGGGATATGATTTTTATTTTGGTACAAATTGTAATTCTTGTATCGAAAGGCTATGAATTGATTTGTTTATTTTTTTGGCCGTGAGTTGATTTATTTATTTTTGTTCAACGTTTATATGATATCGAATGTTATGAATAGTTTTTTGGAATTATGATTTTTCCTAAGTGAATGGCTTGTGTTCTCTCTTGTCGCATATGTTGAATTTATTTTTGTATTTTACTTAAAAGGGTAAAATAATAATTTTGATTGATTCCCATTCCATAATTTAAGCACCAAACAACATTTAATGGACATAATACCTATTCCAGAATCTATACCAAGCACTATTAATCCAACAATCATTCCTAACCCCTTAATCAAAACTCATTACTATTCTCCTTTGTCGCGCCTCCTTGGTCATTGCTTCCTTGAATTCTCCAAATATGCTTGGATTGATTCCAATGAAGATTAAGTCATCAACGTATAAGCAAACAATAAAAATATCTTTATCTTTATTCTGAATGTATAGTGCATGCTCATAAGGACATTTGATGAAGTCTTTCGCTTGTAGTACATGTCTATTCAGCTATTCCATGCCTATGGTGCATGCTTTAACCGTAGAGAACCTTTTTTAATTTTAAAACTTTGTCTTCTTGTCCTTTAATTTTGTAACATTATGGCAACTGAATATAGATATCTTCTTCAAGTTGTTTTTAGAAAAGCAGATTTCACATCCATTTGATATATTCTCCACTTATTTTGAGCTGCTAAAAAAATAATTAGTCTCATAGTTTCCAATCGAACAACGAGAGCAAATATCTCATCATAGCCAATGATAGCTCTTTGACTATATCCTTTTGCTACCAATCTTGTTTTGAATCTTTCAACTTCTTCTTTGGCATTCTTTGTTATCTTGTGCATCTACTTCATGCTAATCGCCTTGTGTCCTTCAGGAAGTGGAGTTAACTCCCATGTGTCATTCTTTTTTATCGTATTGATTTTTCATCCATAGCATCTTTTCACTTCTTGTTCATTATAGATTCTTGGAAATCCATGGGCTAGCAATCGAAAAAGGGACAAAAGTCTTTTAGGTGAATATTATATCCTTTTTTCAAGAGTTATATATTACATGGAAGAGGAAGCAATGAATCTTGAACTTCTAATAACCTCGCTCTATAAGACCACTTTATTGGAATGAGAAGCTTATAGAAGAGGAATTGCACTACTTAAATGGAAGAGGAAGCAATGAAAGCTGGACTTCTCTTGAAACGTTTGCTTTATTTGAAATCTTATATTGTTTATAAAATGAGAATTCATCCCCTATTTATACTAGTTACACCTCCTAACCTATGGTTAAAATTTGTCAACACATCTTCTATCTAATGGTTATTAAAGCTCATTTAGAATTTTCTAAACTATTCAACTACAATCTACTACTCTATAAATTTCTTGAAATCATTATAGAATATGCTACTATATTCTCTCAAATGACTATTCTAGATTATGGGCTTATGTTTTTAATTCAATCCATTTTAGTCCAATCATGTTAGCCTAAAATCAAGTTTAATTTTCTGCATCCTCCAAGTAGAGAGGAGATCAAGTGACGCTCGTCCATCTTCGCAGTGATCGAATGCCACGATTGCCTATGAACTAGAAGGATTGATTCGTAGAAGCCATTCTGGTCTAGAGCCAAACTCCTGTTGGAGCAATCTAGGTACCTTGGATTTTGATGTTTGGGCAAAGGTTTAAGTTAGATTTATTGTTGTATTTGATATGTGTATGTGAGTGTGCAGGTTTACAGGATACACATAGACTTAACTGGATGACTTCAAGTCCGGTGAAGGATGACACGAGGAAATAAGCCGTGGGCTTGTTTGCATCCGAGGGACTATGGATAAAGCACGAATGATGAGTCGAGGGAAGCACACTTCGAGGCATACACGAAGGATGACATTAGGATGAACCGCGGGTTCGTATGTATCTGAGGGACGAGAGCCAAAGTCGAAGAAGGCTTGAAGGCAACATGTTGAAGCTGCAAAAGAAGAGGCAGCTGAGTCGTGAGGGTCCGAGTGTGAGAGAATTGTACTCAGGAAAGGAAACCCTAGGTTTAGGGTTTGGGCAGTCAACTAGTGCTTGGATCAGTCGACTGATGTAGAGCACAGAAAAATCAGTCGACTGATCTTATGTGCAGTTGACTAGTGTCAGCTGAAATTTGAACGTTGGGGCTGTAACGTTCGAATCCAAGTGGACCAATCGACTAGTAACAACTGTTTCAGCTGTGAGCTCTATTTAAGAGAGCTCGGTTTGGCTGGACAAAGGTTGACGAAATAAACATGAGTAAAGTTTATTAGTAGTCTCTAAGTGCTCAAGTGTTGTCAGGAGTTTGTGGCGAGGTTTCTCCACCCACAAGGAGCGACGTGAGCTAGTCGGGGATTTCCGGGGAGTCATCCATCGACGGATCGGGATCATCCATCTTACGGACAGCCGTGGAGTAGGAGCTTTATCTCCACCTTTGTGTTAGCTTTAGTTTGTTTTGTATTCCGTTGCGCACTAACACGTGTAGAAAGAATGGTGAATCAAGTGGGTGAACGTCTATTCACCCCCTCTAGCCGTACGCACCGATCCCCAACAAGTGGTATCAGAGCCGAGGTCGCTCTTGTTGGAATAACCACCAAAAGAGCAAAGGTGCTAGAGGAAGATGAATTCGGAAGGTCCACTTGGATGAGATACTCGGATCCCACCTCCATACGATCGAGATGACTTCGATTATTGGAGGAAGCGGTTGGAGATGTGGTTCCAAATGGATTGGGACCATTGGACCGCATTGGAGGTTCCATTTGAAGCTCCAACGGACAAGAAAGGAAAATGCCTCCGACCTCGATATTGGACCAAGGATCAAATAGTGGAAGCGGAGTCGGATAAGGAGGTAACGCGAATTATTCTTAATTTAGTACATTCTCATATTGTGTCATGTGTAGGTAATTACAAAAATGCCTATGAGCTATAAAGAAAGGTGATAACCCTACATGAAAATTCGACACAAGAACAAGGAGTGGAGGAGTCCAAGGATAAGGGTTCATTGGTCCAAGAGAAGGAGAAGGACCAATCGAAAGTTGAATCAAGTTCAACATCCGAAGAGGAGGAGGAAGTGGAATCGTCCACATCCTTAAGTGAGGAAGAAATAGAAGAAGTCTCCACTTCAAGGATTGAGGGGGAGGAGAGACCATCCTCAATGTCGGAGCAAGAAGAAACCTCCATCAAAGCAAAGTCAAAGGAACACATAATTTACTTTGGGTGCAGTCAAAAGGGACACTACAAGGACAAGTATCCATTGGGTAAGAAAAAGGAGGTAAACCCTAAATCAAAGTCAATTTTTTCGAAAACTAACATGGGTTGAAGGGAAAAGAAGGAGAAGAAGCATATAATTTGCTTCATGTGTGGTAAGCGTGGACACTACCACACCAAGTGCCCAAAGCAAGGAGAACTCGAGAAATTGGCGCGCCTGAAGAAATTGGAGAAGAAAAGAAGCTGAAGTCAAGGGGGAGCTTCAAAGGTAAAAGGGAAGGTAATCCCTTATTTAAAATTAAATCTAATTTTCAATTCTTATATGCTTGTTAAGCATAATCATGGATTTAGGTACAATGATAGGAATATGGTTAACAAAGTAGATAACTCTAGAAAATCATTAACCAATGCTAGACCAAGTAAGACCCAAACTACCACGCCTAAGGGAAGGAAGGTAGTAAATGAGTAAGACATTAATCCTAAGAATGAGAGACATATGCCTAGAAAGGTGAGTAGGTCTAGGAATATCTAAGGTGGACATATTGACTCTAGGGTTAGAGCTCTAGAGTTGGAAAATCAAGTCTTGAGGGCAAGACTTGAAGAAATGGAAAGAGTCCTAGATAGGTTATTTATTAGACCTAGGGGACTTGACATTTATTTGGGTGTTCAAAAACCCAAAAATGTCAAATTGGGAGCATCCAAGGCAAATGGAAGAAAATATGCTCGGGTAGCATATAACTATGCCAAGGATGGAAAATTAAAAAATGGCAAGAATAAGCCATTTAAAGTTAAGTAAAAGAAGAATTTAACAAAGGACAAGGTGCTCAAGGTTAAGAATGTTAAGAATGTAGGTCAAGAGTCACTGGAGGTAAACCGGTGCAGCCTAGTAATTGTAGAAGAGTCACCTAGGGAGGTGGCTAAGGTTAAGAGCTCAATGGGGAGCTCAAAGAGTCAAGTGGGGATCCATGGTAAATGGATCTCAGGAGAATATCTCTCAGAAGTCTAGATAGAATATGGAATGTGTCAAAAGGTTTGGAGACGGATTTGAAGCTCAATCCTTAGGTTTTGGTACAATGGGTGTATGTTTCATGCATGAAAAATATGACATTGGGGTCATATTACATGAAAATTAGATTTTGATGTGTAGATGCCATATAAACCAATGCTAGGGATGCATTGTGGTTTGGTATGTGCAGATACATCAAGAGGAAACCAAAACTAGGACTTTAGGTCAAGGTTATATTGAACCATTTAGATATTTTTGGATTTTATATCAATCTTGGGATTGGTGATAGATACATTTTTGAATGTATTTTTCCCAAGTAGACGCAAGATCCACAAACCCCTCCACAAATTTTGAAAATTTTTGGAGATTTATGGAATTTCTGGTGTATTTCTGAAATTGGGTCAGAAATATTAAAAATGCAGTTATTAGGGTATCAGTCGACTGGTACAGGGACAGTCGACTGGTAATAGTGTTTTTAGAGAGAGACTAGCTACTGTATGATTTTGTGATGGGAATCAGTCGACTGGTAACTGTCGCACTCGACTGATATAAGCGAAATTATTTTTCAGTAGTCGAAAAGTGTCCAAATGATGAAAAACAAGTGTATAATCTTATGGGGGGTTAATAGACTTTGTTTATAATTATTAGAGGTTAAAGAATCCAATAATTAGGATATTATTAGAGTTCTTTTTGATATGTGGCAAAGGAGGAGAAGTGTTGGGTTTAAGTAGGAAACCAACACGCCTTTGCAAGAAATCCAAGCTCAAGGGGGAGCTTAGGTGAAGGGGGAGCATTTATTGGAAAAGGGGGAGAAGTACCTTTGCAAGGAAAACCTACTCAAGGGGGAGTTTAGGTAAAGGGGGAGCCTAAGGTTAGGTTCCATGATTTATTTGCTTTGTTGTTGTTTCCCTAACTTAAACGGGTTGTCAAACATCAAAAAGGGAGAGATTGTTGGAGCAATCTAGGTACCTTGGGTTTTGATGTTTGCGCAAAGGTTTAAGTTAGGTTTATTGTTGTATTTGATATGTGTATGTGAGTGTACAGGTTTGCAGGATACACATAGACTTAGCTGGATGATTTCAGATCCGGTGAATGATGGCATGAAGAAATAAGTCGTGGGCTTGTATGCATCCGAGGGACCATGGACAAAGCAAGAATGATGAGCCAAGGGAAGGGCACTTCGAGGCATACGCGAAGGATAGCATAAGGACGAGCCGCGGGCTCGTATGCATCTGAGGGTCGAGAGCCAAAGTCGAAGAAGGCTTGAAGGCAATAGGTTGAAGCTGCAAAAGAAGAGTTAGCTGAGTCGTGAGAGTCCGAGTGTGAGAGAATTGTACTCGGGAAGGGAACCCTTAGGTTTAGAGTTTGGGCAATCGATTGGTGCTTGGATCAGTCGACTGATGTAGAGCACAGAAAGATCAGTCGACTGATCTTATGTGCAGTTGACTGGTGTCAGCTGGAATTCGAACGTTGGGGCTGTAAAGTTCGAATCCAAGTGGACCAGTTGACTGGTGTTGGCAGCAGTCGACTGGTAACGACTGTTTTAGCTATGAGTTCTATTTAAGAGAGCTCGGTTTGGCTGGGCAAAGGTTGATGAAATAAGCTTGAGTAAAGCTTATTAGTAGTCTCCAAGTGCTCAGGTGTTGTCGGTAGTTTGTGGCGAGGTTTCTCCACCCCACAAGGAGAGACGCGAGCTAGCCGGAGGCTTTCCGGGGAATCATCCACCGATGGATCGGGATCGTCCATCTTACGGATAACCGTGGAGTAGGAGCTTTATCTCCGAACCATATTAAATTGGGTTGTCTTCCTTTGTGTTTGCTTTAGTTTGTTTTGTATTCCGTTGCACACTAACACGTGTAGGAAGAATCGGCAAATCAAGTGGGTGAACGACTATTTACCCCCCTCTAGCCGTACACACCAATCACATTCTTCCTCCTAACTGTGATAGTAGGCAAAGACATGGTCCTCTGCAAATCAGGGTGGCATTTTAGAGGGATCTTTGGGGCTTGACAGTGTCAATTTTTCTTTGCTATGTTGTTTCCATGAATGAGTGGTCAAACTATTGAGTATTGAAAGGTTCAATTGAGATGCCTTTTGCCTTTCCTTTCTCCATTTAAATTAGTGTTCAGTTCTAAGGACTAAACTCTTCAAATTTAATAATTGCTTATTACATGACAAGGAGTTAAAGGGCATTAAACTTAGTTTAAGCCAAGAGCAAAATATCTTATTGGGTTTCTGACCTCCCTCGTACAAAGTGTTAGTGAGAGCCCTAGAGCCAATCATATGATGATTACTTTTTGGACTCATTGTATCATATTCTTGTATATATATTTCTTATATATAAAGGCATTTCTTATGATTATTGTACTTATGTGTATTGGTGCCAAATAACTTAGTATAATAACGTCCTTGAGTAGAAGGTTCTTATCTATATCAATCGATTAGTTGAATCGATAGTGAGATGATATAGAGAACACTACTCTTAATTATTCCTAGTCAAGTATTAACATTCAAGGACAATGTTAATGCATAGAGACTAGCATGTAGGTCAACATGATGACTTGATCTCACAAGTCATGGATATGAGATATCAAGTTGACACATAGGTATACATTAGAGAATGTATACTGAATGACCCGCCATGAGAAAGTATCATGGATCGTTATATGAGTGTCATATACTTTCTCATGTGACTATTAGTATGACTATTAATCCTTAGACCTGAAGTCATCATAGTTCCCTATATAAGGAGTTATGTACTTTGGTTTCGTCAAACGTCACCCGTAACTGGGTGGACTATAAAGGCGATTACTGGGTATGTAACAAATTATGCGGAGGGATGTGAGTGATGTAGATAGGATCTATCCCTCCTATATGACGGGAGAGATATCATAGTCTTGATAGAGTGAGATCACTAAGTGCATGGCCATGCCCAAATAAGGCAATATGAGATATTGAGCTTATTTGATTATAGTGAGTCTACTTGGAGTTCAAGACACATAGATTGATTTGAGGATGACACGGTCTATGCCTCATGAAAGATCAATCTAGATATCGAGGATAGAAGGACGTTGTCACATATTGTGATGGTCACAATTATTAGTCACAATGGTGATGTTGGATCTCGACATTCTTGTAACTTGGGTAGCAATGATGTGTTGCTAGATACCTCTCATTGCTTATGTCTTTAAATAGGTTTAAGGGCATTGCCAACGTTACAAGAACCTATAGGGTCACACACATAGAGCAATAGATGGAGAATAAGTCCATATGATGGACCGAGAGTAATGAAGTCAAAGTTTGACTTTGGCTAAATATGGAAAGTCCATAAAAGGCAAGTTTGACTTGACTCAAATTAGACAACTTGAGTTGGACTCGAGTTTGATCCAAGTGTTGGATGAATCTAATCATGGGAGAATAATGAAGTCAAAGTTTGACTTTGGCTAAATATGAAAAGTCCATAAAAGGCAAGTTTGACTTGACTCAAATTAGACAACTTGAGTTGGACTCGAGTTTGATCCAAGTGTTGGATGAATCTAATCATGGGAGAATAATGAAGTCAAAGTTTGACTTTGGCTAAATATGGAAAGTCCATAAGAGGCAAGTTTGACTTGACTCAAGCCACATCACCTTGACTTGACCAAGTGATGACTTGGCATCATCATCAAGGCTAAGTAACCTCCCCATTTGAATTTTGAATTCAAATAGGGAGTTACCAAAGGTGGTGGCCGGCCACTTAATGGCCAATAATGACCATTAAGTGGCCTGCCAATTAAACACACACAAAAAAGGAGTTTTGTGAGGGTGTGTGATCATTCTTCTCCTCACTTGTTAGTTTTTGGTTTTTGCTCTCCCTCTCCTCTCTTGTGGCCGAGACCCCAAGCAAGTGCTAGCACACTTTTGGGTTCTCCTCTCCACTCTCTTGCTTGTGTGGATACTTCTAGAGGGTTGCTACTTTGCATCCTTGAGATCCGACACCAACCGAGGAGCGAGCGGGAATTGCGGGGCACGCATCGAAGGTAGTTTTCTCTTCTCTAATAGATCTAGGTTGTAGATCGGTTTTGAAGCATGTAAACGAGCACTCGTAAATTTTTGAAATGACTTTCTTCGCTCGGATCCTTTCTATTGGGGCTTTCGGGGTTTTCGCGACGCGAAAAAGCGGTTTTCGCGGCCCGAAAAACCCTACACAAAGAGTCATTATGCTAGGATAAAATATTAATGACAATAATATATAATAATCTCGAATTGATTTTAATCAATTAAGTTTCATTATATTTGGCATCATATCAAAATTAATATGGATTGATTTCAATCAATTTAGTTTTATTATATTTGACATCATATCAAGATTTATATGGATTGATTTCAATCAATTGAGTTTTATTATATTTGGCATCATATCAAGATCAACATGGGTCATATTTTCAAATTTATTATATTAATTAGAATCGTTATGATTGTATGTCATAATTAATCTTTCCTTTATTAGATATAGAACTTGTATAAATAAGAATATTGACTTCAATAATAAATCATCCAGAAATTATTATTCTCTATTTTCTCTCTAGTCTTTCAAATTCTCCCGTAATTTATCTATCTATATCTTATCATAGGGCCAACGATATTGGACCGTTTGGGATGAACACTATTATCTTTATTCTAATTAAACATAGTCTAAGACTCGTGGAACATTAAACTTAGTCTAATCGCTCTCACGGGCATGGTGCAACAGTAGAGCGTCAAGGTGGATTTGTAGAGAGCATGTGTGGGAACTCAATTTGGAGGAAGACTATGTTGAGGGTTCCACGGTTTGAGTACTCGCTTCATGACATGCACAACCTTATAATGATGGCTGGCATGTGGACGTCGACTGCCGATGCACTATAACAAGCACTTCCAAATTTACTCGGTGGATGAACCAGGGAGAGCCACCCACTTCCAAGATTTCGATATATAAGGGGTCTGAACATCTGGATTAAAAAAAACTTAATGCGAAAAGTCATCAAAAAAAAAAAATTAATGAGGTTTTTCCAATCTCAGCCGGATCGAAAGTTTTTCACTGGTCGCCAGGGTAAATCGGGAAGTACTCGCAGTGGGTGATCTAGAAGGCCAGCGTCCCGGAGTTCGCGCCCCATTTGGAAAAAAAATTCTTACAAATACGTCATATTTGGGGATCGAACCGTGAATACCTGGGATAACGACTAGTCGTCCTACCGCTGTATCATAGCCCGGAGACACGAAAAGTCATCAAGGTGGATACTCAGTGCACCATCGATCAAAACATCAATTGTAAATAAATAATTAAATTTGGAGGAAAAGACTACGTGGAGGGATCCATGGTTTGAGTATCTGGTTTGGGCTTGTGCAATCTTATAGTGATGGATTAACTATGAAGGTTGGTTACCGACACACTACCATGAGTGCTTTTGGATTTTCCAAGTTGATGAATCAAGGATAGGATAGTCTTTCTCCTAAAATGGTCGGGTCTATAAGTGTTTGGATACTTGAATTATCAAAAAAATAATAATAATAAACTTAGTTTAATCATCTTATGCACCAAATCTAATTATTTATTACCAAATTCGCATACACAAATCCAAACGGAAGCTCTTCTAGTCCCGTGCATCAAGCTCTTGTTGATATTAAAACATATTAGATATATTATATACAATTTTATCTTATATTATAAGATACTATTTTCATAACTTGAGCTTGATATCATAAAGTCATAAAGACAACAACTTTATCGTCAAAATTCCTTTTCTACTACTATAATCTAATAATTTTATCAAATTATTAGGATGAACTATATATTTATCTTAAGAAAAATGATATACTTGGTGAAAACAACTTAATAAAAATCTCAGTGAATGACGTGACATTTTACATGCAGCGATCCTCGACAGATTCATCGTGCCCCCTAGGTTATAGTTTGATTCGGTACGATGGCCAGAGGCCGTCGATGATGTCCAGGCGACAATTGAACGTGTACATATAAAATACGATATCATGTATTTATTAAATTTTTTCACTGAACATATCAGAGCTCTTATCTTAATATGAGAGATTCTAGCTTTATTTGAATCTCATATAATTAAGATTGCAATCCGAAAGTATCATACTTTGAATTGTCCTAAACTAAAATCCTAAAATGGAAAATAACAATGAACTCATATCATATCTATTGGATTTTTTTGGAAAATAATATGCTCAATTAAAAATTTCAAAGAAAATCTCAATAAATGATGTGACATTTTATATATAGTGATCTACAACAGATTTATCATATCTACCAGAGTATAGTTTAATTTGGAGCGGCGGTCGGAAGTCGCCGATGATGCCCGGGCGACAATCGAATATGTTCATATAAAATATCACATTATTTACTGAGATTTTTATTGAATTTTTTCATTGGTCGTATCAATGTTATATATATATATATATATATATATATATATATATATATATATATATATATATATATATGTTAGATATCTTGGATATCTAGTGTGAATGGAAGAGAAGTGGTGGGACTTTAGTCCCACATTGGAACTTTCTATTGAGTAGAAAGTGAGGTGGAGAATAAAGATGCTCCCTTGTGAGTGGGGCTTTAGTCCCACATTGGGAGTTTTAAGGCAAAATGGTTGGTTTATATTGTTTCACAAACATGTTAGTTGTGAACAAATGCTAGGGGAGAGGCTCTCTCTCACGCGTGGGTGCGCGCGGGTGGGGGGTGCAAATCCAGGGCCCGGATTTGTACTGAACCAAGTGAACTCGTGTGCGTGCACGACCCGCGCACGTCGAATGTCCGACCGGTCGGAGCAAAATTTGTCTAAGCAGATGAGCCAACATTTTGCCAAATCGATTTTTGCTCAAATGTAACTGATGCATTAATTTTGATTAATGCGAGATCAGTTAACCCCCAGACGTTTGGATCTGATCGGGTAAATGGCAGTAAATGACAATTAATTCATCATTTATAACTGCGGGGGTCTGAGCCAATATAAGGAGGTCGTGGCCAAGATCATATAATACAGACGCTACGAAATTCTCCTCCACTCCACCTCGTTCCCGACCTCCGTAGATAGCAGTCGGGTACTTCCTCAGTTCGCCACGAGCAACGAGTGCTCCGTTGTGCCCGTGGTTGGATGTTGTATCCTGAGAGATAGACGTCCATTTGAGCCTGGAAGCACCACCGGAGGAGGATGAATCTGTTTCAAGGAAACTACGTTTCGCAAGCCTCAGCAAATTCTTGTTCGGTAGGGAGACGCCCGACTACTACTTGGGAGCTCACTCAGCCATTCTGCTCGGGAGCTCACTCGGCCACTCGGGAGCTCACTCGGCCATTCTGCTCGGGAGCTCACTCGGCCACTCGAGAGCTCACTCGGTCATTTCGCTCGGGAGATTGCTGCTTGGGAAAAAGGCAGTCGGGGCCACTCAACTGATAAGTCGGAATTAATTTTATAGTTTCAATTTATTGTAAAATCTCCGAAAGGAGCCCATTTCCTCCAACAATCTTGAAACAGACTCGATTCTGTTGAGATGGCCACGGAACATGTTGAGGTGAAACCGACTCATCACCAGGCCCCCTCCGCCCCGATCGGGAATGTCCCGATCAACCATGGGGAGAAGCCAGAGAAGTTCACTAGGCTGAACTTCAAGAGGTGGCAGCAGAAGATGCTCTTCTACCTGACCACGCTCAATCTGGCTCGGTTCTTGACCGAGGACCCTCCCAAGCAAGCTGAGGTTGCTGAGGTGGAGGCATGGACTCATTCTGAGTACCTATGCCGAAACTATATCCTCAACTGCCTGGCTGACTCGCTGTATGCTGTGTATAGCATGAAGAGAACGACCAAAGAGCTATGGGAGTCCTTGGACAAGAAGTACAAGTCGGAGGATGCAGGGGCCAAGAAGTTCATCGTGGGCCGATTCTTGGACTACAAGATGGTTGACTCTAAGACTGTGATCAGCCAAGTCCAGGTGCTTCAGGTGATCCTACATGAGATCCACTCAGAAGGTATGGTTCTGAGTGAAACCTTCCAGGTAGCAGCCATCATTGAGAATCTGCCCCCCGGCTGGAAGGATTTCAAGAACTACCTGAAGCATAAGCGGAAGGAGATCAACATGGAGGAACTCGTTGTTAGACTTCGAATCGAAGAAGACAAAAAGGGTTCAGAGAGAAAACTATTTGTTGAAGCAGTCTGACCCTGATTGTTATTTTGGTGTTGACACCGATTTTAGTTTAGGTTAATGAGATGAGTTCGGATTAAGTCATGGTCGGGGACTAGGCATGAAATCCTAGCTTGGGAAGCTAGGTTGGATGAAATCCTAGCTTGGGAAGCTAGGTGGACTGAAACCCTGGTGAGTGAAGTCAGGTCCTAGCTTGGGAAGTTAGGTTGGATGAAAGCCTGGTGAGTGAAGCCAAGTCCTAGCTTGGAAAGCTAGGTTGGATGAAATCCTGGTGAGTGAAGCCAGGTCCTAGCTTGGGAAGCTAGGTTGGATGAAAGCCTGGTGAGTGAAGCCAGGTCCTAGCTTGAGAAGCTAGGTTGACTGAAATCCTGGTGAGTGGAGTCAGGTCCTAGCTTGGGAAGCTAGGTTGAATGAAGTACCGGTGAGTGAAACTGGCCACGGAGTCTTGGTCCGGGGGACTGAGCACGAGTCAGAGAAGGCTGGGAGCCCGTTCTCTTGACTTATGGTGGAGTTGGCCTTGGCTGGATCAGACTGGTGACCGATCAGGGAAGTTGGCACGAACTCCCTTTGCTGATCAGTCGGGTGATCGATCCAGATATGTTTGATCGGTCTGGTGACCGATCAGGGAGAGCTTCTGATCGTTTTAGTGAACGATCAGAGAGAGGTCAGTAGCCTTGGGGAGAAACTCTTGATCGGTCTGCTGGACCGTTCAAATATCGCAAGTTCCTCACTATGATTGATCAGGATAGATCCTGATCGGTCAGGTAGTGCCCTGATCGGTCCCCAGACCGATCAGGCCACAACCTGATCGGTCGGGTGACTGATCAGTGGGTTGGGTTGCAAAAGCTGAAGGTTCTGTGCTCACCTGTTGGATCGGTCTAGTGACCGATCCCCACTACTTGATCGGTCAGGGTGACCGATGATAGATGAGTTTGCGATCCCAGGTTTCTCACTGGGGACCGATCAGGCTGGAGCCTGATCGGTCTGGGATAACCCTGATCGGTCTGGTGATCGATCAAGGTTCACTCTGATCGGTCCGGTGACCGATCAGTAGCTGATAGCTTTAATTCAAATCCGCTATCAGACGTCTGATTACGTTCTGATTTCCTACTGTTCTCTGCTCTGATTCTTCTGATACTTGATCTTCTGTTGATTTGATGTGCTAATCATCTGCTAAGTGTGCAGATAACTCAGGGATCATCCAAGGAGGGTTAAATGGAGTCTTTTGCTACATCAGGTTTGGCAGTTTTCCTTCTCAGGTTTCAACGGACGACTACGCCACTGGGATGCTGACTGGGGCTCGGCTGAGGGGAGCTCAGGGAGTCCAGGAGAGGTCACGGTAGCTGGCCAGTTGCAGTTGAGCAGCTGGGAGCTGCAGAGGGGTGGCTGTAACCTAGCGATCAGTGGACAGAGGCTTAAGAGCTTGGTAGCGAAGAAGCCTCAGAAGAACTCTTGATCACTACTCTCTTCTTGCAACACCTTTGATCATCCTGAAGCTCAAGCGACTCTTGTATACACTCTTGAGTTTTCAGTTGGATTTGCGACTTGAGCACTGAGAAGGTTGAGATAGCGTTGCGAGGCGATCAACAAGCAGACAAGGGAGAGCTGAGTGAAGGCTCTTGCCGAGGTTGTGCTGGGTTGTGAGTGTTGCTGTGTAAGCGCTTCTCCTTCTGCTTGTGCTTTGTAAGTCTTTGTGTCTCTGTGCTTCATTTCTCATATCTGTTGGGACATTGTGTGGAGAGGTTTCTCCACCGAGAAGGAGGATTCATCTATCCGGATTTCCCGGGGCTTGATCTGCCGACGATCAAGGGATCGCCCACCTTACGGGCACGCCAAGGAGTAGGGGCAAGTTATCCCCGAACCTTGTATATCCTTATGTTAGAGTTTTGGTTTGTGTCTTGATTTCTGCATTGTTAGTTACTGTTTTTGTATTGCTTCCGCTGCGGCTAACCTTCAAGTGCAAAAATCTCAAAAAGAGCAAAGAAATTTGTGTCTGGCTATATTCACCCCCTCTCTAGCCATCCAAGCACCAACACTATTCTCTCAGTCTATTGTGAAAGTCAACGTGGTCGAGCACGGACAAAGCTCGAAACGGAAGAATTCTAAATCTTCCAAGCTGGGACCCAGAGGAGGCATCGCCAAGAAATTCTCTGGGATGTGCTACAACTGTGGCCGAGTGGGCCACAAGTCTTCAGAATGCAAGAAACCGAAGAAGAAGCAGGAGGCCAACCTGAATGAGGGACCAGAAATGGATGACCTCTGTGCCGTGGTCTCTGAATTGAACCTGGTGGGTTCAAACCTGTGGCAATGGTGGATCGATACTGGAGCCACCAGACATGTGTGCTGCAACAAGGAGCTGCTCCACAATTTTGAAGAAATTAGTAGAGAGAAGCTGTTCATGGAGAACTCGGCAACCTCGGACATCATGGGCCAAGGGAAGGTGGTGCTGAAGATGACCTCGGGCAAGGACCTGATTCTCACCAATGTGCTGTATGTTCCGGAGATTCAAAAGAATCTAGTGTCCGGATCATTATTAAGCAAGCATGGCTTTCACATTGTATTTGAGTCCGATAGAGTTGTACTATCGAAAAAGGGAATGTTTGTGGAATTGGTCGATTAATCTAATGGATTACACTCTCTGGTGATTTTGAAGGTGATTTCACACGGGCATAGGCGCGCAACCGCCTCTTCTAGCGGCTTCAACCACCGGCGGCCTTTCAATCGCCGGTGATGGATCCTACTCAACCTCCCCTCCCTTCCTCCATGTCTCTCTTCCCTCCTCTGCCTGCCTCTCACAGTGCTGGACATCAGATTGCTGACATCAGAGGAGTCCCGCCAGGGACGGGAGGGTCGTCGCCGTCTATTGCAAACCCTAATATGAAATCATCCACGATTGCGGGTGCATCTCTTGCAATGGCACCATCTTCAAACTCCCAACAAGCGGCAGCGCAGATCACATCATATGCGACGGTTGTCAAGCCCGTATCCCCTCGCGTGTCTAAGAAGAGCTTCGATGATATTGGATTTGCTTTCAAGCCTATCATCATCTATAATAACAAGCCTGGAATTTTCTACTCAGAGGAAGAAATCGCAGGTATGTCGATCCCTTACTAATACTCCTTAATTGGGAAATTCTCAGGATGGCGCCCTAGTCAGGAGATTATTCTGCAAGCTTTCAGAAATCTTGGACTGTCTAGTTCCTACAACATCCGTTTTCTGTGAGCTGGATACATTTTCATTCATTTATCCTCAAATGAAGACATGGCTCGGGTTTGGGGTTGAGGAGTATGGTTTGTCGGGGGTGTTCCATTGAGAATCTTCAAGTGGTCACCACATTTTTCTTATGAAGTAGAATCATCAATAGTCCCAATCTGGATTCAACTACCGGACTTGCCAATCCATATGTTTAACAAGCACAGCCTCTTCTCGGTGGCTCGAATTATGGGAAAACCCATCAAAGTAGATGAAGGCACAACAGATGGTTCTAGGATCTCGATAGCACGTATTTGCGTGGAAATCGACTTGTTAAAATCGAGAGTGGAGGATTTCTGGATTGCATTGGTGAAGAGAAGCGGCTTCAGAAAGTCATATATGAAAAGCAGCCAAAGAATTGTATTGATTGTAAACATTTGGGGCATGCGATAGAAGAATGCTATGTAAATGGAAACAAACCAAACCAGTGTGGAATTCTGATAGAAATGGGTCAAACCTAGTGGAAGAAATTTGAGGTTATATTTAAACAGAAGAAAGGAAAAAGAGATGGCTCTGGCACATTTTGGCACGCAAGATGAAGAAATGATTCTAAAGCAAACAGAAAAACAGAAATGGGTACAGAAAAAAATATTTCAGATACCTCTGGTAATCTTCAAAATGTTAATGGAGGTGTAGTTAATCATTTTCAGCCTTGGCTGATCTGGAAGAGGAGGATTAAGGTGAAATGTGCATTATTGAAGATCTTGGTGGTAATGGTAATGGCCTTGAAGGTCAAAACAGAGAGGCACCAAATATCAGTGTGCAGGAAAAAAGAAAAGATAAGGGTAAATACTTAGATATCTCAACTTCAGGGGAAAATGGGCAAGTGCCAAACATCAATGTGCAGAGCAAAAAGCAATCAGTGACTTTTAGCAATCCACAATTTGAGGGAGTAGACAATGGAACAGATAAGCAGCAGCATGGTCTACAATTGGCAAGAGGTTTTACTGCAGCAGGACATCTGACAGAAGATGAAAATGCCTTGGTAGTTGGAAAGTCCCGCCTGGGTTTTTCTATGGGCCTTCACAGACAGAGGACAATCCAATGGGTGACTTTGATAAAGAGGAAGATGATAGACTTGGGGGAGAGCATGAAGAATCAAATGAGCCAGAAATTTCAAAGTCTTTTGAGGAAGAAGAAGATTCGGACAGTGGGAATGAAATACATTTACAAAGGAGATCATCTTTGGATTTGGTTACCAGCCCAAGTAAGAGGAAAAGGCAAGGGGTTGTTGATGTGGCTATGGTGAATCAAAAATTTATCAGAGGTAAAGCTGTGGTAAGAGGACAAGGGAAGTTTAAAACAACAGAACCTTCCAAATCTTTGGAAGTTTCAAACAATCTAAATGGAAAAAAAGCTGAGCAGTTGCTAGGGGTTTCAACAGGCATTACAAGTTCAAGCAAAGGTAAAAAGCTTCTTAACTATGTTTATATACCAGTGGAGGATCGAAGGGTAACCAGGAGTAAAGCTCAAACACAAAAGGCTACTACCTCATCACATTTTTAAATGGCAGGTATGATATGGAATATAAGAGGGTTGGGTAACTTTGCATCCTTGCGTAGAGTTCATTTCCTAAGAAAAGTCCATCACCTGAATTTCTTAAGTATTCTTGAGCCTTTTGTCGAGCTAGATGAAGTTTTTATTACCAGACGTTTGGGTTTTGAAACTGCTATTTCTAATTGTTCTGGTAAAATTTGGTTTATGTTTGATACTAATATTAAATGTGAAGTCCTATTTGATCATGAACAGTTTCTTCATATGGAAGTCTGCTCCTCTACTTTTCCCATCAAAATGCTAATAACTGTTATTATGCCAAGTGCAATCAAGTGGAGAGAGCAGTCCTTTGGGAGAAGTTATTAGAAATCAGACCGGATGACAATGAATTTTGGCTAGTAGGAGGAGATTTTAATGTTATCTCTAACTCAAGTGAGCACTCTAAAGGTTTCTTTCCAAGCTGGGGCCGGTACAAGATTTCAATGATTTTCTGATGATAGCTGGGTGTTAGATGCTGGTTTTGTTGGAGATAGATTTACATGGACGAATAATAAAATTTGGAAGCATCTGGATAGAGTTCTTATATCTTCTGCCTGGAATGTTCATGAATTTTCAGTGCGTGTAGAGCATCTTAGTCGGGCTTGTTCTGATCATTGCCCTCTTCTTATCACTTTTCCAGAATTTCCAAAACCAGCTGCTTCATTTAGATTCCAGAACATGTGGATTAAGCACCACAATTTTTTGCAAACGGTGAGACTCAATTGGATGCTACCGATTGCCAGTTATGGGCTGAAAAAATTTCAATCCAAATTAAAAAGACTTAAGGGCACTTGAAGTGGTGGAATTAGGAAGTTTTGGTGATATACATGATAACATCATGAAAGCAGAGGAAGGATTTGCGGCAGCAGAAAGAATTATGACTTAAACCCTTCGGAAGCCAATAAAATCAACAGAGCTCAAAAACAAGCACTGCTGTTCAAAACGCTAAACATGGAAGAAATTTTTTGGAAGCAAAGAGCTGCTGTAAAGTGGGCAGTGGAAGGTGAAAGGAATACAAAATTCTTTCATGGTTTAGTTCAAAAAAGAAGAATGGTAAACAGGATTTTCCGAATATGGGAGGAGGGAGTTTGCTTAGACAAACCAGAGCAAATATACTCCTCAGCAGCAGTTTACTTTGAGAAGTTGTTAACTGGAGAGGACTATAACTGTCACGATGTTAAATTTGATCATATTCCAGCATTAGTTAATTCTGTTGATAATGCTGGCCTCATTGCATCTCCAGATATGGAAGAGATAAGACAAATCATATGGGGTATGTCAAAGAACAGTGCTGCGGGTCCAGATGGATTTTCAGCAGAATTCTATATGTCTTGTTGGGAAATTATCAAAGAGGATATTCATGAAGCAATTTTAGACTTCTTTCAAGGCAGCTCAATGCCAAAAGGTATGGCGGCTACTACAATAGTACTAATTCCCAAGGTGGATAATCCGCAGCAATGGAAAGACTTTAGGCCTATTAGCCTATGTAACGTTTCCAACAAAATAATTTCCAATTTACTATCTGCAAGGATGAGTCATATCATGGATAAAATTATTTCATCTTCACAGAACGGTTTTGTGTCAGGTAGATTGATCTCGGACAATATCCTGTTGGCACAGGAGTTTAATCACAAGTTGAACTATCACGTGAGGGGTGGCAACCTAATTATGAAGTTAGATATGGCAAAAGCTTTTGACAAAGTTCAATGGACTTTTCTCTTTAAAATTATGGAGGCTTTTGGGTTCTCGAGTGCATTTTTTGGGCTTATTGGCGTTGTATCACTGAATGTTGGTTCTCTATTAAAGTCAACGTCCACTTAGCAGGTTTTTTTCATTCTAAGCGAGGACTGAGGCAGGGTGACCCCTATATCCCCCTTACTCTTTATCATCGCTGCAGAATTTTTATCCAGAGGATTGGACAATTTATTTAGCAAATTTCCACAACTCTACTTTTCTTCAGGATGTGACATCAAGCTTTCGCATTTAGCCTATGCTGATGATATAATGATTCTAATGAATGGATCAGTCAACAATGTGAAACAGGTCAAGAAATTTTTAGATGAATATGAAGTATGTTCAGGCCAGGCCATCAATGCTGGGAAGAGTATGTTCTTTCCTGCTAAAAGTATTACGAACGTTAGAAAGAATGTGATTGCTTCTGTTACTGGTTTCTCAGAGGGGAGCTCCCCTATCTTATATCTAGGTGTTCCAATTGCTGCTGAGAATCGAAAGATAAGCCACTTTCAACCCTTAATTGAGAAAGTAAGAAAAAAGTTCTTTGGGTGGAATATCAAAAGACTCACGCATGGGGGCAGGTTACTTCTCATACAAAGTGTTTTATCCTCGCTTCCTTTTTACACTTTACAGGTACTCCTTCCCCCATTATCGGTGTTACATCAAATTGAAATGTTGTTTGCTAATTTTTTTTTGGGAATGGCAAACTCCAAAAAGAAGACACATTGGATAGCATGGGTGGAGGTATGTAAACCGAAGCTGGAGGGTGGTTAGGTGTCAGAAGACTGTCAGATGTTGCCACAGCTACTGCAATAAAGCTTTGGTTCAGATTTAGAGAGTAAAAAACTCTATGGGCATTATTTTTATCAAAAATGTATTGCGGGACAGCAGCACCAAGTGTTGTTCCAGCAAATTGGAAGTGTTCCCCATGTTGGCGTCGGTTGATAAAAATCCGCAGCTTAGCTGAGGAAAATATTGGATGGATTATTGGTAAGGGAGAGCTGAAATTTTGGTTCGATACTTGGCTTAACCAAGGCCCACTATATAAATCATGTGAGGTAGTTGGCAATTCGAATTGCAAGGTTTCGGATTTCTTTAGCAACCAGGGATGGGATATCATTAAATTGCAAAGTATCCTGCCATCTGAGATTGTAGAGGAGATCAAGAGGACTGTAGTGCCCTCCTTGGAGGAAGACACAAGCCATATGTTGGATTCTTTGTGCAGCCAGGACAGCATTGTTTGGACACCCACAGTAAATGGCAACTTCTCACTAAAATCTGCTTGGAACAACATAAGGAATGTTCAAGAATCCACTGTGATATGGAGAGCCTGCTGGAGTAAACTTCTCTACCCAAGCATTTCGATTTTCATATGGAGATTTCTGCGGAAAAGATTGCCAGTGGATGAGGTTTTACAACAAAGAGGGTTGCATCTAGCTTCTAAATGCCAATGTTGTGCTTCTATGGAATCTTGGGATCACCTGTTTTTTTATGGAGCGGTTGCTAAAGAGACTTGGAGGCATTTTGCACAGTTGTTTGGTGGGGATAGATATCAAATCTTAGAAAGTTGGAGGAAAACTCTGTCCTGGACGAATAATGGTCATATCAAGGAGGCCATACCTTTCTTAATTATTTGGAACCTATGGAGCGCTAGAAATGACTCAAAGCATCGAGGAATCAAACCGATAGCAAGCAAAATAATTTGGAAGATCAACTACTATATACATTTAGGCATGACAGCAGGACTGATCAAACAAAAGCACTGGAAAGGATGTAGGGATGTAGCATAGGCTTTGGGATTTCAGATTAAAAACACTGTTAGAACTACTATCTCAATGGTGCCGTAGAGGAAACCAAAATATAGATGCTTTAAGCTGAATACAGATGGCTGCTCCAGGGGGAAACCAGGGCATGCTTCGTATGGAGCTATCATCCGAGATCATGAAGGTCAGATTATACTAGCGAAGGCTGGAATGATTGGTGTGGGATCAAATGTAAGGGCAGAATTAATTGCAATTCAAATGGGCATGGAGTTATGTGTGAATAATCATTGCCTTCCAGTTTGGCTCGAGTCTGATTCGATAGTTGCTTTGAAGATCCTACAATCCTCATCTTTTCCATGGGAATATCGCAATTTGATCTTAAAAATCAGATGCATTCTGAGGCATTACCGGGTCCAGTTCTCTCATGTGTAAAGAGAAGCCAATGCAGCTGCGGACCATCTCGCTAATCAAGCTTTCACCTCTCCTGTGGATAGAATTTTGAATCTATAGAGATAGATAAAACTCTCTTTGGCATCTGTAAATTGGACAGAGTTGGTCTACCTTATGTCAGAATTTCCAGGAAGCCAAGTTAGTTTGCTAAAATATGATAAAAGTGTTGGATAGATGGAAAGCGGAGCAATTTCTGAATTAATTTTGCATAAGGTTTTGCTTTGGATCAATAGCTATTTGTGTAAGGTCAGAGAGTTTCAAGAAATTACTGCCTTTGGCTAATTTCCGGAAATGCCTCCCTGCCTTGCAGATATGTTGATCTGAATTACTGCTTTTAGCTGATTTTCTGTGATGCACTCATTTTCCAAGTGTGGTTTGTGATTTTCCAGGGCATTACGAGATTTTGCTTGGCAGCCCATCTATGGGATGCTGGCCTTCTTAAGTTGTTCAAATGTGTCGAGTTTCAAATGTGCCAAGTTTTGCTGAAATGGTTTCAAATGGAACATGTTTTCTCTGAAGCTGCTACAAATCTCAGAGTTTATTTCAGAAGCCTCTTGTCTAATGACTGGCAAAGGTCTGCTTGTTCTCAAAGCAGCTTGTTTTTAGAGGCCTTAAGAACTTTTAAGGTTTCATTACTGTTGGTTTTTTTAGGTTAACTCCTGGGGGGAGTTTTTCTGCCAATCTTAACAGAGTATCAAAGTGCCAAATTGCTAAACTTTACTACTATTTCTCTGATTTTCTCGAACAGTAAACCTTTAGACCCTTTCCATTCAAAAGAGCTTGGTAAAGCATGTTGGTTCTTGGATGGCTAGAGAGGGGGGGGTGAATATAGCCAGACACTAAAACTTATCTCTTTTGAAGTTTTCTGCACTTGAATGATTAGCAACAGCAGCGAAAGAAACACGAAACAGAGTAATGCAGAAACCAAACCCCTAAACTAAGTGCAAGCTCAAAATGCTAACAAAGAGGATTTACAATGTTCGGGGATAACTTGCCCCTACTCCTTGGCTTGCCCGTAAGGTGGGCGATCCCTTAATCGTCGGCAGATCAAGCCCCGAAAAATCCGGATAAAATGGAACCTCCTTCTCGGTGGAGAAACCTCTCCACAGCGTTTCAACAGAGTGATGAAGTTAAGCACAAAGAAACACTAGAAGGCTTACAGAGCACTCAGACAGAAGGAACACACGAGCTCTTCACCGAGCTCCACCCAGCACAACTCTCACGCAAGAACTCCCTGCTCTTCGTGTCTGCTTGCTGATGGACTCGCCGAGCTCTCTTCCTCTTCCAAGCGCTCAAGTTTGCAGTCTCCAAAATGATGCTCAAGAGTTGCTCAAGTGATTCACAGTGATTGCTCAAAGAGATGGATCAATTGTTGCTGCAACAGAGAACCTCCCTCTTCTCTTCATCGCCAACCAACACTTAACCCAGCTGCCCGACGCCAGGTCATAGACGCTCCTCTGCAGCTCCCAGCTGCTACTCTGCAACTGCCCAGCTATCCTGACCTCTCCTAGACTCCCTGAGCTCTCCTCAGCCGAGCCCCAGTCAGCCTCAGGTCAGCTTCCAGCCGTTGCCAGCGCCCGTTGTAACCTGCGATGGAAAACTGCCAAACCTGCTCAAAAGAAAGCCTCTCATTGACTCTCCTCCAATGTTTGAACCATCCCTGTAAAGCCTGCACACTTCAACAGAAGCTTAGCAAAACATATTAAATGAAATCAAAGTTACATCAGTGATAGCAGAGAAAATCAGAGCGAAATCAGTAGGAAATCAGAACACAATCAGACGTCTGACAGCGGATTTGAATTAAAGTTGTCAGCTACTGATCAGTCACCAGACCGATCAGGATGGGTCCAGACCGATCAGGCTCTAGCCTGATCGGTCCCCACTGAGGAATCAGAAATCGCGACTTCTTCGTGATCGATCACCAGACCGATCCCAAGTTGTGGATCGGTCACCAGACCGATCCACCCCATTGCAGAGTGATTTTCCAGCTTCGCAGTCCAAACCTCCTGATCGGTCACCAAACCGATCAGGATGTGGCATGATCGGTCTGGGGACCGATCAGAACACCTCCTGACCGATCAGGCTCCAGCCTGATCGGTTGTAGTGAGAAGCTCGCGACAATTGATCGTTCACCAAAACGATCTGAATAGTCTCCCTGATCGGTCACCGGACCGATCAGGAGACGATCAGTAGCCTCACAAAGTCACTGTATGCTCCCTGATCGGTCACTAGACCGATCAGACATAGCTGGATCGGTCACCAAACCGATCCACGAGGGAACACGGTGCCAACTTCCCTGATCAGTCACCAGACCGATCTAGGTAAGGTCAAATCCACTCTAAGTCAAGAGAACGGGCTCCCAGCCTTCTCTGATTCGTGCTCAGTCCCCCGGACCAAGACTCCATGCCCAGTTTCACTCACCGGGACTTCAACCTAGCTTCCCAAGCTAAGACCTGGCTTCACTCACCAGGATTTCATCAAACCTAGCTTCCCAAGCAAGGACCTGACTTCACAAGCCGGGATTTCATCAACCTAGCTTCCCAAGCCAGGATTTCATCAACCTAGCTTCCCAAGCTAGGACCTGGCTTCCCAAGCCAGGATTTCATCCAACCTAGCTTCTCAAGCTAGGACCTGGCTTCCCAAGCCAGGATTTCATCCAACCTAGCTTCTCAAGCTAGGACCTGGCTTCCCAAGCCAGGGTTTCCACCTAGTCCCACTAGGTATGCCTAGTCCCACTAGGTCTTTTCCACTTCACCTAGTGCCACTAGGTCTTTTCCAATGCCAGCGTGCGATCTCCCGATCCACTTGGACTTTACCCGAATTCATTCAACCAAACTTAAATCGTTGTCAACACCACAACAACAACCAGGCCAGACTGCATCAACAAAGCAGACTTTCTCAATGCGGTTTGGTTTCCTGATCTCTGGATTTTCAGAAAACTGGTTCCTGAAACTTTAGTATACAAATAGAGGAAGCTCTATTCTTATTAAGCCAATTTGTCAAGTGTGCCAAGGGAATTCTGTTAATGCCAAGTTTCAATGTGTGCCAAGGTTCCAGTCTAATGGAAAGGATCTAATTGATAATGGGGAAGGTTACTAGCAAAGGTTTTGCTATATACCTAAAGGTTCAAAGCAGTCTGTTTTTTTCAGAGCTCCAAATGACTTAAGAATCTTTAAGGTTTGATGCTGTTTAACTGCGGTTTTTTGAGATTAACACCTGTGGGGGTTTCTTCAATTTTAATAGAGTATCTAAAGTATCAAATGTGCCAAGCTCTATTTGTCTCTGATTGTACCTGCACAGAAAACCTTGGATCCTAACTTAATGGATCTCAATTTTTTGGATATGGTGCTCTTGCTTATGCTATTGCTCGTTACTGATATTGCTTGATGCATAAGAGCTTGGTAGAGCAGATATTCTCAATGCTATTTCTGATTTCTGGATCTTAGAAAGCTGGTCTTGAAGTCTTAGAATACACGAAGAGGAAAGCTCTATGATTTAAGTTTTCTTCCTACTGGTTTCTTTTGCTGATTCCTGATTTTCTGCCGCTAATATATATATACTGCTGTGCGCATCAAGATGTATTGCAAATTGTTCAAAAGATTCTGAACTATGGAGGTGCTGGAATTAATCTGATGTAGGAAAAGATGCAGAGTAAAATTCTTAGTGAAATACTTAATAGATTCTGTTTCTTTGAAGATGATCGTGAAGATCTCCTCATAACGGGAGGGGAAGCCACTAGAAGACTTAGTTGAAAGGTGTTTGAAGGAAGTTTTCCAACACTGGCTTTGGCCTAAATAAAAGTGACCGGCTAATAATTTGAATAGATTATATAGTTAGCTAGTTTTCTCCTTTATACCTTTTGGAATACTTGTAAATCAATCAAAATGGTTGTATCTCTATATTAGAAGGTTAGGTTTGGTCTCCCTTCTAATATGGATCTCTTTTTCAGGAATAAGATGTTTTCTTTTCCTTAAAAAAAATACGAATCCCTACATTCGTAAGAGGAGGTTTTACCCATCGATCTTACTATCTTGTCAACCTATTTTTTTGACAAGATCAATAGTTGGTTTCCTTCGGCTCTGCAAAATAATAGCAGTGACTTCGATAGGGAGGATACTATTATTCGCATCTAAGTGTGCACCATTACACGACACTAAGAAAAGTATTTCTGATTATGTGCCTTCCGATGGGGAAGTGCACACGCTCTTCAATAACTTCCTATAGTCTTTTTCGACCCAGTGATTCGCAGAACAAGTCCATCCGATGAGGAGGAAGGCACTCAAAGCCGACGCGCAGACTTGTTCGCATCACTTATCGAATTGTAATGGAAGTCGTGGGACCCTAAACCCTTAGGGTCCCTTTCCCACTTAATAGTTTATCTCGAGGAATTTTCTAGCGCTACCACACAACCAAGCACACAACCAAAAACATCAAAACAAAAATAGTGAAAAATCCTAGATTTTTCCAACTTTCATGGCCCCTTGGTCTCTCATGTGCCTCCAGTCGTGTCGTCACTTCGTCCACTCCTCCCTTCCTTCTGCGCATGCTACCTTGAGGGATCTCCGAGCCGAAATGAAGAGCTAATCATTTACATCATTGATCCTATACTCCACGAAGGAGTGTACATGAAATCTAGATCAACTGTAAATAAAAAACTCGGCTAAACATGTATCGTATTTAATTACAAAAATTAAATACCTAGCCTCGTCAACCCCGAGGATTAATTAATTACAAAAATTGCAAACATTCACACAAACAATATTTTGGCCATGAAGTTGGAATCTCGTGCCTGTAACACAGAGTTAGCTACACACATCCACGCATTATCAAAATAAAAATGTATGAAAAATTGCAAAAAAAACCAATCCTAAACACATAAAGCCGGAAACCTCAGCTCTGATACCAATTGTTGGGTATAGCTTGGCGGGTTTCCCTAGCAAATACCTAGTCGATCCGAGAGACGTTTCCATGTCTATGGATTAAAAATTTAATCCGAATGGAGAGCCGTCTTCCATCGATCGTCTCGTGCCGTATCGAACGATCTAAATTGTAACTTAGCCAATTACCAAAATTGGCCTTGCAATTTGCTCAACCGTTCGACCGCGGAAAAGACGACGAGTTGATCGCCGGCTTTTGTGTTTATGGTCGGGGTCCAGTTAAGAATTTATTAAACATATTTTGCAAGCAAAACAATAAATTCTTAAACATAAAATGACAAGACATGTAAACATGGCACATAAAAGACATAAGGAAATACAAAGGAGCTTTTGGAAAGTTATACCCTTCCGATCACCTCGCGGTCTTCTACCTTATGTCCCTCCCTTCGCGGACATGTGTGGGCGACGATCTACCGCGATCCGAGATCACCAAGAGCTCCAATCAATCCACTTCTCCAAACGGCCGAAACCCTAGCTCTTAGGGTTTGCGCTGCCGACCACCCCCTTCCTATTCCCTTGCGCCGCCGACCGCCGGAGCCGGCTCCAAGCCCTCCGATCAGCAGCAAACCTAGAGAGGAAGGTGAAGAAGATGAAGAAGGAGAGAAACTACCTTCTTCCTAGCCCCAACACCACCCGCAACCTCTTCTTCCTCTTCCTTGCGGCGCCGGCGCAACCCTAGGTTGCGCCACCAGCAACGGGCCGCTAACGCCTCCCTCGACCTCCCTGAGCACCATGCAAGGTAGAGGACTCCTCTACCTTGCTTCTGTAAGCCTCAACCGGAGTTTGGTGGAGGAGGGAAGAAGAACCGAGGAACTCTTCCTCTTCTTCTTTGTTGCGCCGCCGAGAGAGAGAGAGGGAGAGGAGAGGGTTTTGGTCTTGGCTCTTGGATTGATTAATTGGCTTGGTTTCTTGATCTCATAGGGTATTTATAGGGCTAAGGCAGGGACCAAGAGGAGGAGTTGGTTCTTGGCCCGCTAATGGATCCAAACCCGATCCATTAATTAAGATCCATTCCACTAAAGGATCTTAATTGAACCTACCTCACCAACCCCCATATTTCATATGGGCTCCACATATTATGAGTCGTCCATCCCCCCATGTTTAAGATCGCGCATGCCCATTAATTAATTAAATTACTGACAATTTAAATTAATTAACTTCTGGATCCTTGATTAGTACCACTCAACCTTATCAACGTGCCGGATCAAATCCACCTGCAGGGTTTAGCACGATGAACCTTTTGAGCTCATCAAGGGGGCATCTTCATCCTGACTCACCAGGACATGGATTCCGTCAATAATCATCAGTACATCATATTATTAATATTATTTCCCAACTTACCCGGTTTGTCGATCTAACAGAATGGATCTCGCCCATTGGTAAGTCAAAGAAACAATAATTAATAATATATGCCCGATATTATTTCGGGATTAAGGGATCGTCCTCTATAATATCAACTGAGGTCCTATCCAATTATCTAGTCAGTACAATTCGGATAACCTCGGGTTTCGGTCCTGCTCAATGTACTCATAGCACACTAGTGTAGTCCTATGGTCAAGACCAATCACACCTAACTACACTACAACCATCCAATGGGTTGTCCAATTCCATCTAGGTTGTGAGCCTCTATTTATGCTTAGTAAGGAACTGATAACATGATCTTCCGTGTTACACCACAGATCATGTTATCTACAATGCAAAGCAATGGGATTTCATGTATGTACTATTATAAACAAACACCTAGTGTAGTGTGATTCTCTTTTCATAATAAAGATGTTCATATAATAAAAGTCATGTCTTTCAATATACACATCTTACATACCCGACATTGAGTTGCTGTCCATATGTGCACACTCTTCATTTTGCCCAAGTGTGCCATGGAAATAATCAACAAACTCTTTCGCTACTTCACCCAAACTAGTTGTTTGATCACCATTCCTTTTCTTGAGTGTTATGATGGCATTCCTCTTGTTGTCCTTTTGACCACATTATGAAAGAATTTAGTGCATTTGTCCGCACTTCTCAAGTATACATTCTTGGCTCTTTGTTGATAGATGAGCTTCTCCGCTTCAGCCAGTTGTATTGTCTTTCTTCGGATGTCACTATAATTAGGAGGGAATGTGCCCTCCGAAAGTCCCACTCTTTGTGTCTCCTCTAGAGCTTCATTCGCCCTCTTTGCCTTCTCCGAAATATGATCAAAATGGTTTTTATTCAGCTCTCTTAATCTTCCCTTCAATCGTTGCAACTTGCTTCTTAGGATGAATTGAGCATGTCCAAAAACCGAGGTTGCCCATACTTCTTCCACTATCTTCTTGTAATCCTCATGTAGAGTCCACATATTCAAGAATTTGAAAGCTCTCTTAGGTGGTCTAACCTTAGGCAATATATGCACAATGGCACAAGAGTGATCTGATAAGCATCCCGACACCAAGAAGTCCACATACACATCAAAGTCCTTAAGAAGCCAAGGGGAGTTAACCATTGCTCTATTTAACTTGCAAGAGACCTCCACTTTAGTCCAAGTATATCGACATCCAATACATCTAAGATCCGCCATACCACATATATGAGAAAACCTTTGAAGATCCCGCATCTCATAATTATTAACTGGCAAGCCACCTTCCTTCTCATGAATGGATAAGATGGAATTGAAGTCCCCCATAACCATCCATGCACTCGAGTTAGCTTCCATAAGTCTCCCAATATCAATCAAGTCCTCCCATAGAGATCTATGATCCACCACGGAATGGAGTCTATAAATAAAAGTAACAAAGAAGACAATTTCCGAAATCCGGCATCGAATATAGCAATGTATAAGTTACGCCGATGTGCGAATCACCTCCACTTCCGTTCGCTGCATGTCCCAAAGAAGCACAATGTGCCCATGATCAGAAGTATTGAAGTTATGCACATAACCCATACCTAAGAATTTCCTTTGTAAAATTTTCATAAGTGACTCCTCCTTTAGCTTTGTCTCCAGAAGAGCTAAGACTCGTATTTCCTTGCTCCTTAGAAGGTGTTGCACACCTCCATGTTTTAGGGACTTGTGAAAGCCCTTAATATTCCACGAAGCTATATTCATTGTCGACCATTGCGGGTTGCTCGCACCCGTGTAGTTCTTGCACTTTGTCTTCCTCTCCATGCTCCTTGATTCGATGTCTCCCCTTGGTGAAAAGAAGTTCCTCCTGTTGTACCCTTCTCCTTCACAACCTCCGAGGCCGCATTTTGTTGTGATGTTGAGTTAGTAACTCCCGGTAGCCCCTCCACCTCTTGACCAAGCATCCCCGATCGATCCTCCTCCATGGGAATAGGGCTATGAAGGACCTTGTGTAGTCTCCTTTGGTACTTGATTTTGGCCTTGTTGTTGTTTGTTGAGGTGCTCTCCATTCGGCATGCGCTCTTGAGTATCTTCACCATGATAATGTTCACCATTCGGCACTTGTTGTTGTGTATCCTCATGTTGCCTTGGCCGCCATTGTTGCCTTCCACGAGTACCTCTACTTGTTCTACCCCAACCTCTTGTGGATTGAGACCTTGCTCTTGCATTTTGGTTCATTGGCCGACCACCATTTGCCTTGAATTGTTGCTGTCCATGCCGCATAGCATCATCACCACAACACCCACTTAATGATCAATCTTCTTACAAACATCACAAAAATCTGGCAACATCTCGTACACTATTTTGAAGTTAATCTGAGCCCCTGTGGGCAGCGCAATTGGCACTTCAAGAACACGTTCCTCAAATGCCGGAACTTCGACCATAAGCCTAGCATATTCCAAACGTTCCCTCGTATGCATTAACTTGTCCGTGTAGAGAGGTCTTCCCACTTCCGATCCCACCATGCTTAAGACTTTTTGAGACCAACAATCCGGGGGAAGATCATGTATTTGTATCCATGTCGACACAAGCCGACAATCCTCATCAAATAAGAAACATCTTGGCATGATCTTGAGAAAAATAGGAACCCCATACACAAAGTAAGGTCCACCTGTAGCACACCTTCCATATCATGCTTTGTCTCAAATCTATAGACTATCCACCCACTTTTATGCATGAAAAACTTGTAACGAACCTTCCAACGATTTGCAATCAAGCGAACACCATCCCCATCCAGGGTGCTGTCCCATGAAGCATCCAACAAGACAAAAACCCATTGTTTCATCCATTTCTTCAATGTCATCATAATTGAAAACTAGTCTTTCCCTTTTGGCTTCATATTGATCTAACAAGATAGCTTCCTTGGTCTTTCTGTTGTCCTTGAAAAGGCTTGCCCAACTCCCCTTTTGCTTCTGTGGGATGTCACGCCTAGGACCTCTTCCATCATCAACTCCGGCAACACCTCCGGCAGCAACTTCAGCAACAACTCCAACAGCCAGTTCATGTGCTTCTTGAGTAGCTTGCCCCTCTTCACTCACATTCTCACCATGAGGAGGAGCTGCATGACCCTGTTGTTGAGGATGCTGAGGTGTTTCGACGTCCTCAAGTTCCTCCCTGGCAGTTTGCTCATGCTCAGCTTCAAAAACCACCTCATCTGCCACGTTTTTCGACCCCAAATCCCCATTGGACGGCTGCCCCTCCACCACATCTTGAGTTGCCACGTTTCTAGCGAACGGGATCCTCTGTCCCAAAAAGTCTCCTATCCCGCCTGTCCCACTTCCTGACGACGGTCGGCGAGTCGTCCGATCGCCAATCGGACACCACCAATGGATTTTGATCGTCGTACCAAATCAAATAATATCTTAGAAGAACGGTGAACCGGTCGGAATCGCTGCAATTGCAATTGCAATCTTGTCGGATTCGACGGTGAATCCGGCGAGATCGCAATTGCGGCGATCCCGACGGATTCATCGTACCCCCCAGGATATAATTTTGTTCAGGGCGATGGCTAGAGGCTACCGGTGATGTCCGATCGGTGATCGGATGACTCGTCGGCCATCATCGGGGAGTGGGACAGGCAGGACAGGGGGCTTTTCTAGGATAGAGGATCTGCCCTCCATTTCTAGTGGGTCATTGACTAGAAAAATCATTCATATACCTCTTCTTCTTGACCATTCTTAGGAGAGAAAACCTGCCCCCAAGTCACCTAATGGAAAACAAAGTTGCCGCCCAAGTCACCCAATGAGATCACACTTCCTTTGATTGCATGCAACTCACATCCACCTTAGTGGATTGCCGCCCAAAACCCACCAACCACGTGCCACCTGGTTGGAGGAGGGCAGCAGCTGCCCCTGGCTAGAGAAGGTGGCCGGAGCAGGCCGGAGATCGCCGGAAGACTCCAAAACTTCGCCGGAAAGCCAAAAATTGCACCAAACTGCACCTTTACTCAAAACCCACCTCTAATGAAACCTCTTACCACTGTTTTACTCCTGAAAAGGTCTCCACAGCAGCTCCTACTCCGGTGACGTCCACCCAAGCTCTACCAAACACCTCCTATTGTCGGTAAGATGGACAAGAACCACGACCAGTCATTGGAGGGGAAGATCTCAGCAGGTTTCCACCACCGGAGCACCAAGAAACCTAGAGAGAAGTTGGAGCTTCTCTCACTAAACCTCACCCACCCTTTCAACTTGATGCAACATTCGACTTCCCATTTTCAGCATAGAGCTCATGGCCATCCACTTCTAAAATCAATGTTCAGGGTTCTTGCTTCTTGGCACCTTCTTGACACATCTTCAAGGCTTTCCATTTGTTCTATTGAATTGTATTCAAGTGCCAAATTCTATGCTACTTTAATTCTCAGTTCAAACAGTTGAAAGTGAGTCATTTATAAGAGATCTAAATCCACATGCAATCATCACTGTTGATGCAGTCTGGCCCTGATTGCTGTTTTGGTGTTGACAACAATTTTAGTTTAAGAGAATGATTATGATATGGAAAATCCTAATCTGGGAGGTTAGGTGGATTATGATTAAGTCCTGATCGAGGATTAGGCATGATATGGAAAACCCTAACCTGGGAGGTTAGGTGTGATGATTGTGATGATTGTGATGATTATGATTAAGTCCTAATCGAGGATTAGGCATGATGTTGGAAAATCCTAACCTGGGAGGTTAGGTGTGGAAAATCCTAGCTTGGAGGGCTAGGTGTTGAAAATCCTAACCTGGGAGGTTAGGTGTTGGAAAAGTCCTAATTCGGAAGGGTTGGGTGAAAAGTCCTAGCTTGGAGGGCTAGGTGAAAAGTCCTAACTTGGAGGGTTAGGTGCAAATTCCCATCCTGGAGAATTAGGTGAAAAAGTCCTGGCTTGGAGGGTCAGGTACCTAGCTTGGAGGGCTAGGTTGGATGATGTTCTAACTCGGAAGAGTTGGGTGAAAAGTCCTAGCTTGGAGGGCTAGGTGAAAAGTCCTAGCTTGGAGGGCTAGGTGAAAAGTCCTAACTTGGAGGGTTAGGTGCAAATTCCCAACTTGGAGAGTTAGATGGAAAAATCCTTAGCTTGGAGGGCTAAGGTGGATGAATCCCTAGCTTGGAGGGCTGGGTAGAGTCACTGGATCGGTCTGGTGACCGATCAGGGACTGTTGGCACGCTGCTCATTAGTGGATCGGTCTGGTGACCGATCCAGCTATGTCTGATCGGACTGGTGACCGATCAGGGAGCACACAGTGAGATTGGGAATCTACTGTGTGGCTCCTGATCGATCCGAAGACCGATCAGGGAGCAGGCTGCTTCCTTGCTGTCTTGCTCCTGATCGGTCTGGTGACCGATCAGGGAGCAAACAGTGAGTGAGTTCCCGTGCTGATCAGAGCCTTGGATCGGTCCGGTGACCGATCAGGAACCTTGGGTTTGATTAAAAAGTTACTGTTCATCTGCTCTGATCGGTCTGAGTGACCGATCAGGATCCAATCTGATCGGTCTGGTGACCGATCAGGATCAACCCTGATCGGTCTGGTGACCGATCAGGCGTGTATTGCTGTGAGAGCTGGGAATCCCAGCAGAGCAGTGGATCGGTCTGGTGATCGATCCACGCACCCTGGATCGGTCCGGTGACCGATCACTTTAATTCAAATTTCACTGTCAGACGTCGTCAGAGCGTCTGATCGTATCCGATTTGCTGATGTATGTGATATACTTTGTGATCTTCTGCTCTAATGCTCTGATTGAGTTTCAGGTGACAGGGGAGGATTCAAACACTCAAGGAGAAGTCAGAAAGTGCTTTCCTTGGAGCAGGTTTGTCCCTTTTCCCATCTCAGGTTGCAACGGCGAGCTGCGGACTGGAGCTAAGACTGGAGCTCGACTGAGGAGCTCAGTGAGTCCAGAGATAGCTCAGTAGAGGCTGGCGTTGGCAGAGGAGTAGCTGGGAGCTACAGAGATGGTGTCACCCGTCGTTTGGCGGAGAAACAAAAAGAACGCGAGAGTTGAGTTCATAAAAGAGATTCAGTTTTTGAAAACCTGTGTGTTCTTGCGTTCTGCTGTGAGAAGCTTGCTGCTCTTGAGTTCTTCATCCATTCTAAGCAAGCTATTGAGAAGCATACATCATACTTGAGCGCTTGAAGGAGAAAATAAGAAGCTTGGAGTCCGACAGTGGGAAGACACGAAGCAGACGGGGTCTGCGTGAGATCGCCACTGGGTGGAGCTCGGGAAGCTGGCTGTGTTTAATCCTTGCTAAGTGTTTGAGTAAGATCTTTCTTGTTGTTGTTTCATTGTGCTCATTATATATCATTGTTTGAAACACACTGTGGAGATGTTTCTCCACCGAGAAGGAGGTTGCTTCATATCCGGTGTTAACCGGGGCTTGATCTGCCGATGATCAAGGGATCGCCCACCTCAAGGGCACGCCAAGGAGTAGGGGCAAGTTATCCCCGAACCTTGTAAACCTTCCTTGTTAGCGATCTTGCTAGTTGTGTGTGCTTTGCAATCATTTGTTTTCTGCATACTCTGTTTTTCCATTCTTTCCGCTGTGCTACTGATATTTGAGTTGCAGAAATCGTGATTAGTTTTCAAGGGGCAAGCGATTGTCTATATTCACCCCCCCCCCTCTATAGCCATCTCGTTCCCAACAAGTGGTACCAGAGCAAGGTTCTCTGTTTACGGCTTAACAACCGAGAGTTCTCAACAAGATGGCTTTGAGAGAAGGTTTCTCCACCACCCGACCTCCATTCTTTGATGGCGCTGACTTCCAATATTGGAGATCAAAGATGGAATATTATTTGAAGATGGATATCCATACATGGTTCGCGGTGAAGGAAGGATTCATCCCTCCTAAGGATGATGAAGGCAAGGAACTCGAATCATCTCGGTGGACTGCCGAACAAACAAGGAAGAGTGAAGCCGACGCTAAGGCAGTTGTCACTCTACAATGTGGCATGAACAAAGACCAACTCATCAAGGTTGGTCCCTTCACGAGTGCAAAAGACTTGTGGAACAAACTCATAGAGCTCCATGAAGGCACCCGGGACTCAAGGATTGCAAAGAGGGATTTGTTCCTCAACCAACTTCAAAATCTCTCCATGAAGGAGAATGAGTCGGTAAGTGAGCTTCATAGCCGGTTCAAGGAAGTTCTCAATGGACTTCATTCAATTGATGAAAAGGTCGAAAATCGCGACCTTGTGAGGTATGTTTTGAAAGCATTTCCAAGGAATGCCTTGTGGTCATCCATGGTGGATGCCTACAAAGTATCCAAGGATTTATCTATTGTAAAATTAGATGACCTATTTTGTGAGATGGAATTGCATGAAATGGCTAACAAAGGCCCCAAGGAGAAGGGATTGCCTTAGTTGCAAAAAAAAAAAAAAAAAAAAAAAAAAAAAAAAAAAAAAATTAGGCAGGGACCGGATCAACAAAAAGAAGAAGGAGAAGAAGAAGGAGAAAGAGATCTCATCATCTTCATCCTCCTCCGAATCCGAGTCAAACTCAGAGGAAGAAGGCAGTGGCTCCTCCTCATCCGAAATGGCGAACTTCGTGCGAAGGATGATGCGAAGAGATCGACGTTTCAAGAGGAGAGGTAATACTAGTGAATCCAAACTTGATAAGAATAATGCATCCTGTTTTGAGTGTGGTAGGAGAGGACACTTCAAGAATGAGTGTCCGAAGCTCAAGAAGAAGGAGGAAAAATCCAAAAGAAAAGAAGAGAATTCCAAGAGGAAGAAGAAGGCGTTGAAGGCCTCTTGGGATGAGTCATCTTCTAGTTCATCCGATGACGAGAAGGAGGAGAAGAGTACAAGGCAAGTGGCTCTCATGGCTCTTGGAGTGGAGAGCAGTGAAGAAACTTCAAGCTCCGCAAACACGGCTTCATCATCTTCGGATGATGAAGAGGTAACTTCTCCCGAGCTTGAAAAATGTTATAGAGCAATTGCATGTTTAACTAGTATGCTTAAGAAATCCAAAAATAAAGTTAAAGCATTGCAATTAGAGATTGCTCAATTGAAAGCTTCTAGGGATGATAACATTGATGACTTGCATGTTGAATTACTAGAAGATGAAATTAAACTTTTGAAACATGAGATTGTGAGCCTGAAATCCTCTAAGGTTGAGGAAATCAGTGATATGCATGATAATGGGTTAGTAGAGGAGAACCAATCCTTGAAGAGTGAAGTTGAGAAGCTCAAGAATATGCTTGGGAAATTCTCAAATAGCTCTAAGACCTTAGATATGATATTAAATGCCCAAAGAGCGGTCTACAATAGGGCCGGTATTGGTTACCGCCCTAAGGAACCCTCTTTTGTATCTCTCATGTCTAGGAGTGACATGAGACAACCTAGGACACCCAAGACTCAAAAGAAAGTTGTCAAGGCATGGGTGCCTAAGTCATGTTTAGTTGATGCATTAGGTCCCAAGGTTTGGGTACCTAAGACTTCTATTTTTCGGATTGTGTAGGTTGTGATTGAGGGGGAGCATCTATCAACTTGGTTCGTTGATAGTGGATGCTCCAAACACATGACCGGGGATAGATCATTGTTTACCACATTTCACAAGAAGAGTAGAGGTAATGTATCATTTGGTAACAATGGTAGCCTTAAGGTCATAGGAATAGGAGACATTCAAATATCCGGATGTCTTAGAATCTCAAATGTCTTTCTAGTCAAGGGGATGAAATTTAATCTCCTAGGTGTCAGTCAATTGTGTGACACGGGTTACACAATTGACTTCCAACCAAGTCAATGTCTAGTTAGACAAAATGACACTTTGGACACGGTACTAGTAGGAGCAAGAGTAGACAATATTTATCAAGTTTCATTTAAAAGTGCTACTAATGCTCTTGCTAAGTGTTTCATGTCAAAACAAGAAGAGTCCACTCTTTGGCACCGGAGGCTAGCACATGTGAACATGAAGAACATCCGGAAGTTGGCCAACAAGGGACTAGTTCGAGGCTTACCGAGCATCAAGTATGGAAAAGATAAATTATGTGATGCATGTCAAATGGGTAAGCAAGCAAAATCTGCACATAAAGGTAAAAGCACTGTAAGTACTTCCAATGCTTTAGATTTACTTCACATGGATCTATTTGATTGTAGCACTATCGTATCATTGAATGGAAGTAGATACTGCTTTGTTATCATTGATGACTTCACTAGATATACTTGGACTTTCTTTTTAAAACATAAGGATCAAACCTTAGATATTTTCATTTCTTTTTGTAGAAGGGTTGAAAATGAGAAATCATCAACAATTAAGACAATAAGAAGTGATCATGGAGGTGAATTTCAAAACCAAAGGTTTCTAGAATTTTGTCAAGATAAGGGTTATAGACATGAGTTCTCTACTCCTAGAACACCACAACAAAATGGTGTTGTAGAGAGGAAGAACCGTGCACTTCAAGAGGCTGCACGAAGCATGCTTAATGAGTACTCACTCCCGAGTTACTTATGGGCTGAAGCTGTTAATACAGCTTGCTATGTGCAAAACCGAGTTCTCATCCATAGGTTTTTAGAAAAGACTCCCCATGAACTTTGGTTTGGGAAACCACCTACGGTTAAACATCTTAGGGTGTTTGGTTGTAAGGTGTTCATCCTAAACACCAAGGATCACCTTGGAAAGTTCACGGCAAAAGCTGATGAAGGGATATTAGTCGGGTACTCCCTCGTTAGTAAAGCTTACCGAGTCTACAACAAGAGAACTAAACTAGTTGAGGAGTCTTCTGATGTGGTTTTTGAGGAAGTTCCAAAACCAATTGACCAGTCAGATAATGTAGAAGGAGTTCAGATCGAACTAAGGAGACTTAGTTTGAATGAAAATCCGAGTATTGTTGATGGTGATGAGTCTGATGACGATGAGCCTAGACAACTCATTGATCAGCCTGATCCTGAGGCTGAACTTGTGTCTAGTGAACTCGTTCAAGAAGCACCACCAACACCAAGACAAACGAGATTAGCCTCTAGTCATCCCCAAGATCAAATCGTTGGAGACATTCATCAAGGGGTTAGGACTAGATCATTCTTCAGGAATGAGGCTAATGAAGTTGCTCTAATTTTCGAAATTGAACCTAGAAAAATTGATGAAGCATTAAATGATCCCGATTGGATTATCGCAATGCAAGATGAACTAGGACAGTTCGAGAGGAGTCAGGTTTGGGACTTAGTCCCTAGACCCAAGAAGACCACTATTATTGGAACTAAATGGGTCTTCAAGAACAAATTAAACCACAAGGGAGAAATCATTAGAAACAAGGCACGCTTGGTAGCCAAGGGCTACAGTCAAGTTGAAGGTCTTGATTATGATGAGACTTATGCTCCCGTGGCACGATTAGAGTCCATCCGATTGATGCTTGCATTTGCAGCACATCGAGGCTTCAAACTATTTCAAATGGACGTCAAATCGGCATTCCTAAATGGTTTAATTAGGGAAGAAGTCTATGTCGAACAACCTCCAGGGTTTGAGAGTACCGAACATCCAAACCACGTGTACAAGCTCAAGAAGGCACTCTATGGTCTTAAACAAGCACCCCGGGCTTGGTATGAGCGGTTGTCGACATTCTTGATTGAAAAGGTTTCATTAGAGGTCAAATAGACCCTA
>JAGFNQ010007169.1:0-97245 GCA_024364735.1 Boesenbergia rotunda | reverse complement strand
ACCCGTTGATCTAACTCAGTATCGAAGCATGATAGGTAGCTTGCTATACCTCACAGCTAGTCGACCAGATATACTATTTGCTGTAGGTATGTGCGCTAGGTATCAAGTCTGTGCCAAGGAATCTCACCTAATTGCTGTTAAGCGAATTTTGAGATATCTCAAGGGCACAATTGGTGTAGGTCTTTGGTATCCCCGTACCGAAATCTTTTGATTTGATGGGCTATACGGATTCCGACTACGCTGGATGTAAGTTGGACCAGAAAAGCACGAGTGGGGGCTGCCAATTCCTAGGATCGTCTCTAGTAAGTTGGTCGAGTCGGAAGCAACATTGTGTTGCTCTTTTCCACTACCGAGGCAGAATATATCACCATGGGAGAGTGTATATCACAATTGTTGTGGATGATCCACACCTTAGAGGACTATGGATTGGGTTATAAGGGTGTGCAAGTGTTATGTGATAACATTAGCACAATAACTTAACCAAGAATCCGGTCCATCACTCTAGGACAAAACATATTGAAGTAAGACATCACTTCATTAGGGATCATGTAGCTAGGGGGAACATCATACTCTCACATGTAGAGTCAAAGTCAAACCTAGCTGACATTTTCACTAAACCACTTCCCGAGAGTGAATTTAGTTTCCTTAGATGGGAATTGGGAATGTGTCGCGCTTCATGATGTTCAAATTGTGGTCAAAACCCTTCATGATTATTTCAAGTTGTCAGGAAACAATTGGGTAACTTTGGGAACATCTCACACAAACTATAAGGGTTTCCAAAATGTTTTTGTTTGCTAGATATGGGGTGAGATGCTAGGTTCACCTTAATTTCTCAAAATGTCATTGCATCAATTGAGAAATTAAGTTGACGAGATAATAATCATGGTGGTGACCAAGTATGAGGAAAACCATTGCATAACACATGTGTATATGGCTCCATGATCATACTTGGACATTCCAATCAAGGCAACTTGATTGGACACTTGAAGTTGGAATAAAAAAAATTGTTTGAAGTTGCTTGATTGATTGATGGTTGAGTTTGACTTCATTAAGATGGGTCAAAGTGTTTGATGAACCTATAAGGACTTTAGACTCTTGTTCAAGAGTCAATTTTAGCCATAAAGACCTGTCCAAGTTAGACAAATTCCATCAAAGATCGTTTGGAAATTTCAGAAATTCTGAAACTGAATATTTCAGGTCGTATCAGGAACCCTGATCGGTCACCAGACCGATCAGGCATAGGACTGATCGGTCCCCAGACCGATCTGACTCCTTCCTGTGTCGGATCTCCCGAAATTTGACTAAGTGTCTGAGCTAGCCTGGATCGGTCTCCAGACCGACCTGGAACCCTGTGGGAATCGATCCACAGACCGATCAGGGAGCTCAGAGATTTCTCTTCGGACCCTACTGATCAAATCCTGATCGGTCACCCGACCGATCAGGAGAGCGTCTGATCGGTCATCAGACCGATCAGGACCATGCCAGTCCGATCAGGATCGCATCTGATCGGTTTGGACGCGATCTGATCGAACGGTGATCCGATCAACCGCATTAAATTTTGGTTGGTGGACCGATCCACCAACCGATTAACTCTCCAAGTCGGCGTTTTCCCGAACCCTAGCACCGAAACCATCCCGTCTGTGCAACCTTGAGTGAGCGAGAGAAGTCTCTGCGTCCTCCTTCACGCTCGCACGATCTCTTCTGCGGGTGATTTTCTCCAGCTTGAAGGATCTTCCTTCACGCGCATTCTCTCTGTCGAAGTCTTCTAAACGAGTATCAATGGCACCAAAGTAAGTGTTTGGCTTCATTTCCCGTTTCCAAGAGATCATGAAATATATATTTGTGAAGCTAATCGTACTGTTGTTCTTGTTTTTGCTGTGATCTCTCGTTCCGTGTGTCTGTGTCGTGACCTATTTTTGTCGTGACCCTCTTCCTCATCTTATGACCAAAAATTTCTTATCTATCTTTTGATTGGGTCTCATCTTATGATCAACTCTTGTATGATTCACTCTATGCGTCATGATCAACTCAAATCTCCTTAGAAAATCATCTAAAGGGAAGGAGGTAGCAGAGGGAAATCCAAGGGGGAAGACTCCTTCCTCTTCTTCCAGAAGGCCACAGCCCTCCTCTAGTTCCAGGTTCCCAAATGCGGCCTATGAGCAGGCCTTTCAATCTAGGACATTCAAACTTTTACCCTGCAAATCCATAGACATTCCTTTCTTAACCGAATACTGCCCTTCTATTATGGAGATTGTTACATATTTCAATCTGGGGTTTCTTCTTTCTTTGGAAAGAACCATAAATTACGATCTCGTCTCCGAATTTTACAACAACCTACAACCAAGCTCTAAAGGGGGTTTCGAGTTCACCACTCGGGTCGGGAAGATGAATCTCGACTTTTCTTATGAAATTTTGGCTGAGTACTTGGGTGGTCGACGATCACCAAATCTTTATTCCCTTTATCCTGACCTTCCTAAGCCTCTGCTAGCACCCTTTGCAGACGTTACCCCTGATTCCATTCATCAGTATTTCTTTGGTTATCCGCGTCCAGACGGTCTTGATGAGCAAGGACCTGACTTTCCTACATTTGCTGCACTACGTCTGTCTCCCTCTAGTTATATACTATTCAAGATAATTACCAATTGTATTCTTCCAATCACCTCAAAACCCTTAGCTGAGATCCGACCCTATCACTGCTTGATGCTTTACGGCATGCACAGCCGTTCAGATTTCGATATTATGGAGAGCATCTTCCAGTCCATTTTGTCTTATCGAGAGGAGTCCACCCGCCGCACTGTCTACATGCCTTTTGGTCACGTCATCACCGACTGGCTCATGTCAGTAGGTGTTGATGTTTCCAAGGGTCGGACGGTGCCTATGGTACGACAGGATTGCAGACTTGGCCGGCGTGCCTTCGCCAAGTCTGGCATCATTATTCGGGGGCCCGATCGGATGTTGATCTGGAAAGATGGTAGGGTTCTTGGGGAGTTACCACGGGGAGTTCCACAGGGTCAGGCGCCAGCCGCTGTTGCTGATGACGATGACTATGATGAGCCGGATCCGGATCTCCGATGGCAAATCTCAGAGCTAGATCAGACTGTTCAGGAGCTTATTCAGCTAGGGGCGGTAGATCGTGAGGAGTTTCGTTCGGGTTTTCGCTCTTTCGATTCCCGACTGACCAGGATCGAGACCGATCTCTCAGGGACCCGCACTCTCCAGCAGACATGGTATGACGAGTGGCGCGCCCACACATTTCCTGGAGGTGCACCTTCTGCAAGTTCTGCACCAGGGTCTTATGCTCCTACCGATGCTGCGATGGACGATCTTATGCGCGATGATGACCCCCCCACTGACACTTGACCTCAGTTAGTTGTTGTTTTATCATGATCTGTGTTGTATGACTTTTGGCTATATGCCTTCTGACTTTGTTGTTGTGACCTTGAGTCACACATATTTTACTACTTGCTTGGATGTTTTCATGTCTTGACCCATATATTTTATCTATCATGCTTACTCTGCTATTGTTGATGTCATGCTGTTTGTATATCTATTATGTGCATGATTATTCGATTGCCATTTTATGCTTACATTGCCATGTCTAGTTGATCCTTATGGATATTATGGCCTGCTTTGGGAGTCCATATTTCATACTCATATGATACATGTGACTGCTTTGTCTTACCTTAATCTTTTCATATGTGTTCGTATGATTAATCCACAAATTATCACATTTTTGAGTTGGGACCCTCTAGGGTTGAGGGGGAGTTTATCTTAACAGTCCCTCTTACCCCTTTTCGGTGTTCGACAAAGGGGGAGAGAGTGTGATTGGTTAAGTTCAGAATGACCATGTTGTAGGGGGAGGATCTGGATTCCCCTATGATTCATAATGTTGGAAAATTGATTGAGAATCCCTAAACTTAAAATCGGGTTGTCAAACAACAAAAAGGGGGAGATTGTTGATGCAGTCTGGCCCTGATTGCTGTTTTGGTGTTGACAACGATTTTAGTTTAAGAGAATGATTATGATATGGAAAATCCTAATCTGGGAGGTTAGGTGGATTATGATTAAGTCCTGATCGAGGATTAGGCATGATATGGAAAACCCTAACCTGGGAGGTTAGGTGTGATGATTGTGATGATTATATGATTATGATTAAGTCCTAATCGAGGATTAGGCATGATGTTGGAAAATTCTAACCTGGGAGATTAGGTGTGGAAAATCCTAGCTTGGAGAGCTAGGTGTTGAAAATCCTAACCTGGGAGGTTAGGTGTTGGAAAAGTCCTAATTCGGAAGGGTTGGGTGAAAAGTCCTAGCTTGGAGGGCTAGGTGAAAAGTCCTAACTTGGAGGGTTAGGTGCAAATTCCCATCCTGGAGAATTAGGTGAAAAAGTCCTGGCTTGGAGGGTCAGGTACCTAGCTTGGAGGGCTAGGTTGGATGATGTTCTAACTCGGAAGAGTTGGGTGAAAAGTCCTAGCTTGGAGGGCTAGGTGAAAAGTCCTAGCTTGGAGGGCTAGGTGAAAAGTCCTAACTTGGAGGGTTAGGTGCAAATTCCCAACTTGGAGAGTTAGATGGAAAAATCCTTAGCTTGGAGGGCTAAGGTGGATGAATCCCTAGCTTGGAGGGCTGGGTAGAGTCACTGGATCGGTCTGGTGACCGATCAGGGACTGTTGGCACGCTGCTCCTTAGTGGATCGGTCTGGTGACCGATCCAGCTATGTCTGATCGGACTGGTGACCGATCAGGGAGTGCACAGTGAGATTGGGAATCTACTGTGTGGCTTCTGATCGATCCAGAGACCGATCAGGGAGCAGGCTGCTTCCTTGCTGTCTTGCTCCTGATCGGTCTGGAGTGAGTTCTCGTGCTGATCAGAGCCTTGGATCGGTCCGGTGACCGATCAGGAATCTTGGGTTTGATTAAAAGGTTACTGTTCATCTGCTTTGATCGGTCTGAGTGACCGATCAGGATCCAATCTGATCGGTCTGGTGACCGATCAGGATCAACCCTGATCGGTCTGGTGACCGATCAGGCGTGTATTGCTGTGAGAGCTGGGAATCCCAGCAGAGCAGTGGATCGGTCTGGTGATCGATCCACGCACTCTGGATCGGTCCGGTGACCGATCACTTTAATTCAAATTTCACTGTCAGACGTCGTCAGAGCGTCTGATCGTATCCGATTTGCTGATGTATGTGATATGCTTTGTGATCTTCTGCTCTAATGCTCTGATTGAGTTTCAGGTGACAGGGGATGATTCAAACACTCAAGGAGAAGTCAGAAAGTGCTTTCCTTGGAGCAGGTTTGTCCCTTTTCCCATCTCAGGTTGCAACGGCGAGCTGCGGACTGGAGCTAAGACTGGAGCTCGACTGAGGAGCTCAGTGAGTCCAGAGATAGCTCAGTAGAGGCTGGCGTTGGCAGAGGAGTAGCTGGGAGCTACAGAGATGGTGTCACCCGTCGCTTGGCGGAGAAACAAAAAGAACGCGAGAGTTGAGTTCAAAAAAAAAAGAGATTCAGTTTTCTGAAAACCCGGATGTTCTTGCGTTCTGCTGAAAAAAAAAACTTGCTGCTCTTGAGTTCTTCATCCATTCTAAGCAAGCTATTGAGAAGCAGACATCATACTTGAGCGCTTGAAGGAGAAAACAAGAAGCTTGGAGTCCGACAGTGGGAAGACACGAAGCAGACGGGGTATGCGTGAGATCGCCACTGGGTGGAGCTCGGGAAGCTGGCTGTGTTTAATCCTTGCTAAGTGTTTGAGTAAGATCTTTCTTGTTGTTGTTTCATTGTGCTCATTATATATCATTGTTTGAAACACATTGTGGAGAGGTTTCTCCACCGAGAAGGAGGTTGCTTCGTATCCGGTGTTAACCGGGGCTTGATCTGCCGACGATCAAGGGATCGCCCACCTCAAGGGCACGCCAAGGAGTAGGGGCAAGTTATCCCCGAACCTTGTAAACCTTCCTTGTTAGCGATCTTGCTAGTTGTGTGTGCTTTGCAATCATTTGTTTTCTGCATACTCTGTTTTTCCATTCTTTCCGCTGTGCTACTGATATTTGAGTTGCAGAAATCGTGATTAGTTTTCAAGGGGCAAGCGATTGTCTATATTCACCCCCCCCCTCTATAGCCATCTCGTTCCCAACAGTATGATTCAAAGGTTGGGATGTCTCCCACCACCATTGAACCCGAGGGCCCATTGGCTATCAACCTTTGAAACCTACTAAGGTTAATAAGACCAAGCCATAGACGCCAAAGGTATGTTTGGTTCATCTCGGAAGGAACCTTTCTCCTACTTTGGTTAGATGATGAGCTATTAGTTACTATTTTCATCATGGAAGACTTTGGTTCTAATGTGTACCAATTGCCTATCAATGTACCTGAATAGATAATCTTTCTATTCCACTTTTCATAAAAAGCAATAGAATATCATTTATTTCAGAAACTGAACCAAAGTTCTTTCTAAATATTAGGTACATAAAAGCAATCTTAAAACCAAAACTTTATCTTCTAAAGACAAATAAATAACTCCCACTGCAATAGTAGCCACCTCCGTAGCATTTCCCATGTAGACGATTTTTTTTTCTTTAGCTAGTCGTGGGGCTTCCTGGAACCCCTGCAAAGAATTGCAGACATGAGTAGTGGCATCTGTATCTACCCACCAGGTATCGGTAGATAACTCCGCTAAGCATGTTACAACGACAAAAGAAAAAGATATACTTTTGTCTTGATGACGGGGACAGTTCGCCTTCTAATGTCCAATGAAGTACTTGCCTTTCGGCTTCTTCTCTCTAGTCCTTGGTCCCTGCTATGCTGCTATCTTCTTGAACCCACCTTGTTTCTTTTTCTTCCTGCCTTTCGGCACAGAAGTAGAAACCTTCTGAGTTCCCAAGGTTTCTAGGTTCTGATGAAAGAGCCCTTCTGCCACCTAGAGTTCTCCCAGGAGTTCCCTCAATGTATACTCATGCTTATTCATGTTATAGTTGAGCCGGAACTGCTCAAAACTCCTAGGCAGAGATTGGAGTATTATATCGACCTAGGATTCCCCGTCGATAGATCCTCCAAGAACCTCAATCTCGTTGAGGTGGGCCATCATCTTTAGGACATGATCCCTCACGGGTGTCCCTTCGACCATAGTGGTCGTCATCAGATTCTTCATCGCCAGTTGCCTAGCAGCATGACTCTGGTGTCCGAAGAGCTCTTGAAGGTTCAGCATCATATCACAAGCAGTGGGCATGGCCTGATGCTGATGTTGCAGTACATTCGACATAGATGCCAGAATGTAACACCGCGCCATCTCATCTGCCTTAACCCATTTCTTGTAATGCTCCTTCTGCCCTTCACCAGAATTGTCGCTAGGCTTATCAGGACATTTTTCGGTGAGCACAAATTTGTACTCTTCAGTCGTAAGGACTATATCAAGGTTTCTCTTCCAGTCAATATAGTTGGGTCTAGTAAGTTTATTCTCCTTAAGTATTGTAGCTAGTGGGTTAAAAGCCATTTTGAAAATCCTGAGAATCACAACACACACTACTTTAGAAATCGAAAATAAATTGATTCCTCACAACAATAAATTTTCAAAATCAACCAACACCTCTAAACACCGAGAAATTCGCATGCCACGATGGTGTGGACATATACGAATTTCCACATTCGTAAGAGGAGGTTTTACCCATTAATCTTACTATCTTGTCAACCTAACTTTTTGACAAGTAAGATTAATAGTTGGTCCACTTCGGCTCTGCAAAATAATAGCAGTGACTCCGATGGGGAGGATACTATTATTCGCATCTAAGTGTTCACCATTACACGACACTGAGAAAATTATCTCTGATTATGCGCCTTCCGATGGGGAAGTACACACGCTCTTTAACAATTTTCTATAGTCTTTTCCGACCTAGTGAACCGCAGAACAAATCCATCCGATGGGGAGGAAGGCACTCAGAACCGACACGCAGACTTGTTCGCATCACTTATCGGATTGTAATGGAAGCAATGGGACCCTTAGGATCCCTCTCCCACTTAGTAATTTATCACGAGGAATTTTAACTAGCACAATCACACAACAAGCACATAACCAACATATGAAAAATAGAGAATCCTAGATTTTCCAACTTTCATGGCCTTGGTCTCTAATGCGCCTCCAGTCATGTCGTCACCTCGTCAACCCCCTAGGATTTATTAATTACAATAATTTGCAAAACCATTCACACAATCATTATTTAGCCATGATAAGTTGGAATCTTGTGCCTGCAACACAAAGTTAGCCTACACACATCCACATATCATCCAGCTAAATAAAATGTATGAAAATGCAAAAATTAACCAATCCTCAAACACACAAAGCCGGAAACCTTGCTCTGATACCAGTTGTTGGGTTTGGCTTGGCGGGTTTCCTAAGCGGATACCTAGTCGATCCGAGAGACCTCTCTATGCCTACGGATTAAAAAAATTTAATCTGGATAGAGTGTCGTTTACCATCGACCGTCTCGTGCCGTATCGAACGATTCAAATTGCAACTTAGCCAATTACCAAAATTGGTCTTGCAATTTGCTCGACCGTTCGACCGCGGAAAAGGCGACGAGTTGATCGCCGGCTTTTGTGTTTATGGTCGGGGTCCAGTTAAATAATTATTGACTATGATACGCAATCAAAATAATTAAATAACAAACATGAAATGACGAGGCAAATAAGTAAGACACAAATAAGAATGAAAGGAGCCAAGGAAGAATATACCTTCCGTTACCTTACGATCTTCTACCGTATGACCCTCCCCTCTTGGACGTCGTGTGGGCGACGATCTACCAAGAACTGTGGTCACCAAGTTGATCCCTTCTCCTTGTGCCAACCAATCCCTTATCAAAAGGATGCCGCCGGCCGCTCCAAGGAGATAATCCAAACACAAAACCTACTCGGCAAATTTTCTTCCCTTGAGAAAAATCGTCACTCTCTCTCTGAAAGCCACCGAAAGCTTTCTTGCTCACGCTGGGATTAATCCACTGATCATCCTCTCATTAGCACTGCTCCAACGCCCCTCCTCCTCCAAGACAAACGAAGCACCAGAAGATTACGTGAGCAATCTTCTTGCTCCCTTGCACGTCTTCTCCTCCGAACAGCAGCCGAATCGCCAGAGGATTGCGTGGGCAACCCACTTGCTTTAGCACGTTTTCTCCACCGGTGGATGGTAAAAACTGCTCTCAGACAAAAACTTATTTTTCTTCCACTGCTTCGAGGCAATTTATAAGAGATTGCTGTGAGGAATTTAATTGCATGCAAATGTAATTAATCGGAGTGAGCGGTTTTAATTTCATGCATGCAATTAATCACGCGGATTTAATTGCATGCGTTGCAACTCATGGGAGAAGAAACAATTCAACGTTCAACGTAATTGCATGAGTAACAATTCAATGGAATTGCATGTTGCATGCATTTGAGAAGAAACGCACTTAATTCGCATGAATTAATTCTCCAAGGCTGTATGCATGAATTAATTCACAAGGATTAATTCTCTTCTTAAGGATGCATGCATGAATTAATTCGTATGAATTAATTCGCATGAATTGGAGGCTGAGCAATTAAACTAATTAATTGCTCACTCCTTGAGCAATTAAACTGCGCATATGGAAACGAGGGAGAGAGAGGAGAGAAGAGTTGAGGCTAGAGTTTCTTGTGGTCTATTGGATTAATCATCAACTTGGTTCCATGCCACCATGGGGTATTTATAGGGCTACGATAGGGACCATGAGGAGGAGTTGGATCTTGGCCTGCTAATGGACCCGGTCCATTAATGAGGATCCATTCCACTAAAAGGCCCCCATTGGATTACCTCACCAACCCCCATATTTACATATGGGCTTCACTTATTACGAGTCGTCCATCCCTCCGTGTTTAAGATCTCGCATGCCCGTTAATTAATTAAATTACTGACAATTTAAATTAATTAACTTCTAAATCCTTGACTAGTACCACTCAACCTTATCATCATGCTGGATTAAATCCACCTGCAGGGTTTAGCATGATGAACCTTTCGAGCTCATCAAGGGGGCATCATCAACCCGACTCACCAGGACACGGATTCCGTCAATAATCAACGACACATCATATTATTAATATTATCTCCTAACTTATCGGGCCTATCGATCTAACAGAATAGATCTCGCCCATTGGTAAATTAAAGAAATAATAGTTAATAATATATGCTCGTTATTATATCGGGATTAAGGGATCGTACTCCATAATAAAGTCTGAGGTCCTATCCAATTATCGAGTCAGTACAAATTAGATAGCCTCGTGTTTTGGTCCTGCTCAATGTACTCAAAGCACACTAGTGTAATCCTATGGTCAAGACCAACCACACCTAATTACACTACAACCATTCCGATGGGTTGTCCAATTCCATCTTGGTTGTGAGCCTCTATTTATACTAAGCAAGGAACTGATAACATGATCTTCCGTGTGACACCACACACCATGTTATCTACAATGCAAAGTAATTGGACTTCATGCATGCACTAATATAAACAAGCACCTAGTGTAGTTGTGATTCTCTTTTCAAAATAAAGATGTTCATATATATAAAAGAATCATGTCTTTCAGTATACACATCTAACATGTAGTACTATCCTCAGATGTTTGGCGTGCTCTTCTTGGTTTCTTGAATAAATAAGGATATCGTCGATGAAGACAATTACAAATTTATCGAGAAAAGACGAGAACACTCGATTCATAAGGTCCATAAATATTGCAGGAGCATTGGTCACGCCGAAAGGCATGACAACAAACTTAAAATGTCCGTACCTTGTTCGAAAAGCTGTCTTCGGAATATCATCATGTTTTACTTTGACTTGATGATAACCAGACCTCAGATCAATTTTTGAGAACACAGTAGCTCCTTTTAATTGATCAAATAGGTCATCTATTCTTGGAAGAGGATACCTGTTCTTGATCATTACATTGTTCAGTGCTCGATAATCTATGCACATTCGCATAGATCCGTCCTTCTTCTTCACAAACAGTACCGGAGCTCCCCATGGGGAATGACTAGGGCGAATAAGTCCCTTATCGAGCAACTCCTGCAGTTGTTCTTGAAGTTCTTTTAACTCAACCGGCGCCATCCGGTAGGGTGCCTTGGAGATCGGGTTAGTACCAGGGACCAATTCGATCTCAAATTCCACTTCTCTATCAGGAGCTAATCCCGGTAATTCATCTGGGAATACCTCTGGGTACTCGCACACTACTCTGACATTTTCCAACTTCTGATCCCTTGTTTGACCTACGTCGACCACATGTGCTAGAAAACCAGTATATCCCTTATCTAACATCTTTCTTGCCTTGAGAGTCGATAAGAATTTCCGGGTCCTTTTCCTTGGCTCCCCGATAAATTCAAACATGGAATCTGCTTCGGGTTGAAAAACCACCCTTCGTTTACAGCACTCAACAGAAGCACCGTATTTACTCAGAAAATTCATTCCCATTATAACATCATAGTCCTGCATGTCGAGTACTATCAGATCGCAGTAGAGTTCTCTTTCCGCAATTCCGACTGGCACCGCACGCAACACGTGAGTGGATGTCATTATTTCTCCCGAAGGCAGGGTTGTTAATAACTTGCAATCTAAAACTTGTGGAGACATATCTATCTTCTTAGTGTAGCATGTAGAGATGAACGAGTGCGTTGCCCCAGTATCAAATAATGCGGTAGCATACTGACTGTAAATAAGTATCTGACCTGTGACAACCGTTGAAGCATTCGCAGCATCTTCCTTAGTAATAGAGAAAACCCTGGCATCCGCCATAGTTGATGGGGCCTCCAATCCTTCCTGGTTCATCAGGATACTCTCCGGCTCCGCTTGTATATAATGTAGCTTCGCGGGTGCACCCTGGTACTGCACAAGCTGTTGGCAAGGTGCCGGGTTCTTGGTAGGACAGTACGAGGCCATGTGCCCTTCTACTCCGCAGATGAAGCACCGGTTCGTACCCTTGCGGCATTCCCCGGGGTGCATTTTCCCGCATGTAGCACACAGGGGAAACCGGGACTGCTTATTTGCTGGCCCCCTTGGGGGTTGTTCCATGGCTGCCGTTTACCAGTCTGGTTTCCTTTCCAATTCGCGTTGGTACTCTGAGGTTTCTGACCCCTTTCATTTACTGCCTTCCTTTGTTGATTGATGTTGTTCAGGTAATGTTCGGTGAGTAGGGCACTACTAAACAGCTCCTCTGCAGTCTGCGGTCTGTTAACTCCGCCGGCCACGTTCAGAGCTATTTCGGGCCGCAACATCTTTAACATAAGGCGAACCCTCTCCTTCTCAGTGCGAACCAGCTCAGGGCATAAGCGAGCCAGTCGATTAAATTTCTTTATGGCTTCATTGACTGAAAGGTTGCCCTGTCGGAATTCCGTGAACTCGTCGTAGTGTTTATTAGTGACCTGCATGTTGAAGAATTCTTCGAAGAATTCTGACTCGAAATCTGACCACGTCATCTGGTTCACCTGTCTCTTGGCCTTGACCCTTTCCCACCACATTCTGGCATCTTCAGAAGGGCAGAATGATGCACATTTGATCTTCTCTTGTTCAGGCCAGTCCAGTAGCACCATTGTACTTTCTACGGTCTTGAACCACGCTTGAGCGTCCCACGGTTCACCGACACCCAAGAAATTTTTCGGCTTCAGCCTCAACCACTGGATCAGATAAGCCTCTTGTCGTGCTACAGTGATCGAGCCTGACGGAGGAGTTTGCATAACCATAGGTGCGACAGGTATAGCAGTCTGGTTCGCCGGAGGAGTAGCAGAATTTTCTTGTTGGTTCATCAGGGTATTAATGGTTTGCTGCTGCTCGGTGACTTGACGCTGAAGTTGGGTCACTAATTGCATCAGGTCAGGCGAGGTGGTAGTCTCATTAAGTCTGTTACTCTGCCTTCTAGCCATGCTTTCCTCCATAAAGGACAAGTATGGATAATATGAGTTATTGTTATACCTCCCCCATATTAAATTCTAAATTATTTAATTAATATATATATATATATATATTTTAAATAAATAAAAGAAAGTATCGTTCATGTTCACATATCTTACAAGTACTTGCCATTATCTATCATAAGTCATCATTCATACTTGCATATTCTAGAAACATAACATATCGTAAGAGTGCTTACTATCATAAAATATACCGAAAGGTACTTACTTGGAAGCGGCAGGAAGGAGGCTTGATGTGTGTGTAGTGAGATGGCAACTGCTCTGATACCAACCTGTAATGCCCGCCTTCCCCCCCCCCCATCTTATGGTGTGGCGAGAAAGGTGTCGTTACGCTTAACATACATGGACTTATAGAACATCTTAATGCAGCGGAATAAATTTTTTTTTTTAATAAACATGCTTTTAACCATGCAACTGATACATGAAACATCTATACATGCCTAAACTTGTCATTCATAAACTTACATGCATAACATCATAACCTAACCGTTCCATAACTTATTCATCATCATCATAAGTAGCAAGTAACTTATCCGTAAACATAGCATCATGAGTCTTAAGTCATTCACTAGGCATAACCATTATGAACATAACATAAAACCTAAGGAGGCATTTCCAAAACCCAAGACATGCGATATGTGTAAATAAGAGGAATCCTTTGCCAAGTCACCGCCACACACACACATGCTTTTGCCTCTCCTGCTGCTTCCCTTAGTAACTCTTGCTTGATCTACGGTACGAGGAAGATAAGACTATAAGCACACAGGCTTAGTAAGACCCTTTCCTACTCACTAAAACCATACGTCACTTAAACATAAACATATCAAGTATCTGACATAACATAACTCTGAACATAAACATAAGCATAGTCATGGCATAAGTCATAAGCATATGACCAACTACATAGCTTGATTCCTAACATAACCATAGATCTACAACATACTTAGCATGACATAAATCTTAACATACATGAACATGAGACATACTTATACATGGCATAATTCTTAGCATACATGAACATGAAACATACTTATCATAGCATAAGATATAAGCATAAGCATAAAACATACTTACCCTGGCGCGATGCATAACATGGATGTATGCATGAGTCAAATGCATTTACTACATAAGGATGCTTAGTTTTAAAATCATACTTTTAAATGCTTAGCATAAACATAACATCATTGGGGTCCTCGGCTTGTACCACATACATACATCATAAGCGCGCATCCCTAAGTAAATACGAGGTAGCTAGCCTCGACCTACTAGGGTAAGGACATCATATTCGGTAGTCCCAGAACCGGGGCGTTCTTAAGGTGCCCATCCCTGTTGCACAGCTTCAGTAGTGCCAGAACCGTGGACAGCTTCGGTAGTCCAGAACCGGGGCGTTCTTAAGATGCTCATCCCTTGGACCCTTACTTCGGTCCGGTACAAGCCCCATTCATAAAATAAAATAACTATGCATGCTTCATCATTCATACTTGTCATCCATACTTATCATTCATACTTATTTCATATCATCGTTATGCCTTCATCATTCATACTTATCATTCATACTTATCATTCATACTTAAGGTATAACCATCATCTTCATTCATACTTATCATTCTTTATTCATAAAATAGGACACACATGCATAATCATGTTTCTAGTCATAAACATTACCTTAGTTCATAAAGCTTGCATGATCTTGATACATAAATAAACATGCACTTCAGACATGATACATTTCATCTAGCATACATAATTCTAGTATTCATCATAAAGCATGGATGATAAGCCACATATAAATAGGGCGTATACTACTAGGGTTCATAACATTCATTCTAAAACATGCATATACCTTCATAAACCATAAATCTTTTATAATCATTTATCAACATACATGCATCATTCTAATTATCATAACATATTCCTACCTCAATTACATATATTCATGGTATATGATCTAAATATTCATGGGTGAAGCATAACATAAAATCGAACATACATAATCATGTGATATAACACCTAAACAAAGATTTTTGTACATAAAGGTCCTTACCTCATGCTTAACTACCTACTATCATCATGGTAACTTATAAACATGCATTCTTGAGATCATAACCCAAACCAAACCCTAGGTTTGGGTCTTGGCCGAAACCCTAAGGGGCCATGGGTCCATGGAACATTTTTTTTTCGCTTAGGTCATAATTAACATCCCATACCTCACATATCATGCCATGGAAAAATCATTTGAACCCTTGATTGGACTTAACCTTAAGTCCGAGGCCTAAACATGGGTTGGCTGAAACCCTAGGAGGGTGACAAGCCCATAGGAAAAATTCATATAATTACCATTATTACTCATAATATACCATAGGAAACATATTAATCATGCTTGGAAAGATTGGAGTTTACCCTAGCCCTTTTTACCTTGATGTGGCCGAAACCCAAGGGAGTTGTAGGATGCTACAAAAACTCCCAAAATCATACTTTTATGCTAACTTATCATGAATAAACATTAGGAAACATAATAGGAGATTTCAAAATGATTTTTGGCCTCAAAACATGCTTGGCCGAAACCTTCACAAGCCCTATTCATGGATTTTTCCCAACATATCATGCCAATAAGAACTTAGATCATGATAAATATCTTGAAAGCTATCATACCACAGGTGAGGGGGTCTTACCTTGAGTTATCTTTGGTTTTTAGACCTTAAAAGAGAAGGGAATTGGAAATCTCTTTGACACTTGAACCCTCCTTGCCCTTGTAGCCTTGAAAGAGAACCTAGATCTTCAAAAGGGAGTCTCCTTGTGGATTTTTTCCAAGGGAAATGGGGCTTGGGGGTTTCGGCTAGGAGGGGAGGAAGAAGAAGAAGAGAAGAAAATGAATTGATGGAATGAGAGAAGAGAAAGGTAACTTCCCCTCTTATGCTTTTAATCCACATTAAGGGGGGTAAGTGAAGAGTCATGGTGTCACTTCCCTTGATGGCTCCTCCTTCTTCCCAAGCCTTAACAAAAATCCACTTCATTCCCTCATAGCACTCCCTTGCTAGGTGAATTGGTTAGAGCATGCATGGTTGTACTAGAGGTCCAAGGTTCAATCCTTGGTGCATGCACTAATTTTCTATTTTATTTTTATTTTATTTTCTATTATTTTGAAAATTCCTTAAAAATTCCCCCATAATTATGTTAATATTTTCCATTAAAATCCATTTATTTTTATATTGAATTCTACCTAAAATCCACCAATAATCATGGTACTAGAAAGCCCATATATGGCCCATTAGTACTTAGTTTCTCAATTTAAATGAGAAAACCATGGGTTTCTAGGCTAAGATTCGTACTAATATTTCTAAATCCTTCGGAAAATTATCTAGACATGCTTAATATTTTAAAGAAAATATTAAGAAAATTTTCCGGGTCGTTACACAAACCTCCTGGAGGGTGTTCCAACAAGAATAAAGAGGGAGGAGATGATTTTACTTTAATTCAAAACACTCTACCTCTTAAATGGGTCTTGTATTTAAATAACTTTCGTCCACCTGAACAGGTTGCTGTAAAGTCCAAGTGTGGGGGAGTGATGCACCGAAAAATTGAACAAATGAAAGAAGCTCTCTCACACACCCAGACTCCTCCACTTCCACGATGGAGGCTATTTCTTGATAGACTCCGACCGCGAGAGATAAAAGGGAGTTTGATCTTTCTTACCTTTTCCTGTATTGCATGTTTTCACTTTTAAAATGAGTTCTTGCTAATAATTACGTGAGTAGAGTAACATGAATAAAAGCCATTGTAAATACCATGTCTTTTCTTTTAGCACTTTTTCTTGCATGACTAGGAATAAATGTATCCCTTTAGGTTATCTCCATAGCATTTTAGAGTCTTTTGAAAATAAATTAAATTTGGTTGTTAAAACTTAGGGTTTGAGCTCATGGATGAAATCTTGGATGCTTGAGTACTACTTTGCTTTAGATTCTTAATTGATGACTTGGGATGAATTATTTTTACCTAGTGAGAATTAGCCTTACTTTTGTGATACACATATGTCATTGTGCTCTAGAACTTGCTTAGGTTCTTTCTAAGCCATATTTCAATGATTGGGTCACATTTATAGAGACAAATCATTTTGCTTCTCATTTCATATCAATTTTCATAAATTCCCCTTGTATCACTTCATATTTCTCATTTTCCCTACCTAACCTCATTTTTATCTATGGACTTGTTTGTTTGAAATGTTTTCTTGATGCTACTTTGCCCGAGACGGACAAAGATTTAAGTGTGGGGGAGTGACTAGTGTTTGGAGTTGTTTTGTGTCAAGAAGCATTTCATGTCGAAAAAAAAAGAAAAAAAAAAGAGAGAAAAAAAACAGAGAAAAGAAGTTTGTGCCAAAGAGAATAAAAAGCTGCTATTTTGGATAGGAAATTGACTTGGATCAAAACTGTAAAGTTGGAATTTTGGGAAGCCAAGATCAGCAACATCTTGTAGAGACTGAGTTGAAGCTGGAATTATTTGAATCAATGCAGAAATGGTTGCGCCAAACAAGGAAAAACAGTTTGTGTAGATCTGAACTGAGCTGGACTGTTCGGAATGGAAACAAATGCAAGGGTGCTGACAAGGATTAAGAACAAGTCCATCAACCAGCCAGCCATCAGAAATTTGAAAAGCAGCAGGTTAGTTGAATTTAAGTGCCGAAATCTCATCAGGTAGTGCTGAAAAACAAACCTGAAAATAATCTGTGCAGAGCTGAAACTAGACTGCATTGCAAGCTGAAAAATTGAAAAAAAACTGAGCTGAATATCAAGGATAGCTGCTGAAATGAGTAGGCTGCGAAGTATTGAATATCTTGAAGGATTGTTTGTGAAGATGAATTGGAGAAATCAGATTGGAATGTGGAGTTGACAAGGGCAGAAATCTGTGCCAAGTTCAAGTGCAAAAATTGTCAACTTGAAGATGAAATTGATTTTCCTGGGTTGTGAATCAGGGAACAAAGATATGAATGTATCAAAGAGTGATGAGTGCATCCTTTGCTGATCAGAATTGGAAGGAATGTGGCTGCTAGGACTGATAGATCAAAACAGAAAAATTTTGTAGTGCCATGGTCTCAAGTGAAGCAATTGCATTCTCCACTACTACTTGATGCTAGGATCAATTGTATAGCTGCTGGGAAAAAATCAGAGTTTTGTAATGAAGATGCAGTGGAGCTGAATTTGCAGCCGAACAGAAAAAAAAAGAAATGGAAGAAGAAGAGTGTCAACTTGAAGGTGGAGTGTATCAAAAAGGAGATTGTAAGAGATGGTTAGTGGGAATTACATTTGGAACATCTAACTTTCTAATTGTCATTCAATGTTTCAAGTTCCTAGGATGTGAATTCAAAACTGAAGAGCTCCAATTGTCCATTAGAAGATTTAAGAGTAGAAAAAAAAAAGAAAACAGTTGAAAAAAAAAATCAAAGAAACCAAGTGGCACACCATTGAGTTTTGGCACCATGAAGCAAGTGAAGTTTCTCTCACCCAAATCTAATTCAAAGCTTTGTTACAATACATTCTGACCTTGCTAGAGGATAAAAGAAGGAAAAAAAATTAGAAAAGAGAAGAAGGAAACAAAGTTGGCACGCAAGGTGGAAGTTGGCACATTGAGACTAATAGGTTTTCTTCATCCAAATCAAAGGCAATTATTCAAATTTGACTTCACCACATTTTGATATCACTAGAGGACTGCAAAGATGGGGCAAAGTACATTGGAAACATTTTCGAGCAACCAAGTCTCCCACTTTATCAATTTTCCATTTTCTTGGCTTTTATTCCACTCTTTACCATTTTCTATGTTTTCATTTTGTTTTTGTAGATGTTGATCCTAATCATGAATAATGGTGGAGAGTAGATAATAAGCAAGCCTATGGTAGTACAAGAAGCATGTGTGTTTGAGTGAGCTCCACTTCCATCATCAACTTATAACTTAAGGAGAGAGCCACTTAAATTTTCCTTGAAAGGCTAGTGAGTTAAATTCATCTCAATGACTCATGATGGATGAAAAGGCTAAGTTGTTGATTTAAGGACGAGATACTAATCCATAGAGCTTAGATTTATGCGAATTGACAACCTTAGGTAATTTCTTTTCATTTGTTTCTAATTATGCTTAAGAAACTCTAGGGGATACATACTTAGTAGTTTCGCGAGACGCTCAAGCTTAAGTGTGGGAGTTGATAAGTATCATTTTGTTGATTATTTTAGTTGCTAAAATCCATGTTTGACCCATGTTTTGCTTGCTTAATTGTGAATTTACCCTAGGTTCTAGAAATTATTGCTATTTTGGACTTAATTGCAAATTTATAATATTTGGATTATTTGGTCACTGAATTTTTGATCTAATTTTTGCAGGCTTGAAAAGATCATGGACCTAGGGTATACTGGGTCAGACTTGAGTCGGAAGTGGACCCGGATCGAGTTATCAAGCTTCGGGTTAATCTGGGTCGTCCGATTCAAAAGCGGCTAGATCTGAGCCATCTGGGACCATCTGAAGTAATCCGAGCTAGGGTTAGGGTTGATCAAGCATCTGGATCAAGATCTGAAGGTTTCATTCCAATCAGAGCTCATTCAACCGTTGGATCAAGTTCAGAGGGCTCTAGAGCGTCCATTCAAAGATCAGGTTGATCTGAGCCATCCGATACAAATCTGGAGGATCCGAGCTACCACGAGGCAGATCCTGACCCCTGATCATCATCATCAAAGTTTGGATTAAATCAGAGCAAGATCAGCCATTGGATTGATGTAAAGAAATCTGGGTCGTCCATTGTTAACTATTTAATCAAAAATTGCCCGCAGCTCCTCCTTGTCGCGTCTTCGCCGTTTTCTTCGTGTTCTTCAGCAGTTCTTCATCGCTTCTTCAAGTTCTTCATCCAAGAAGGCGTGACCACCTCAACTTTAATCCTAGATCAAGATTTGAATCCTTGGGGATAGTTTCTTTGGAGAATTCAGCTCAATTTGCGCCGGAATAGGGACTGTTTGAGGGTTTCGGCAGTTTCTCAGTCCGATCACTCGTTTCTCATCCACGATCCATTTCCGAGCGTCTGAGCCACTTGTAGGGGTTCTCAGGTGAGCTCAGATGATTATCAAATCATCATCGCAGTTCCATCAGTTGAGATAGAGTGGATCGGATCAGAAATTCCAGCTACACGCAAATTTGAGCAGAGTCGACTGTAGAGACGATTTCCCACTGATTTGCGGAGCCGAAGTGGTTCTTGGCTTGCCCTTGCGTGACGAACAAGGAATTCTTGAGCTCGGGAAGGGTTGAGGAGTAGTTTTTTTAGTGAATTTTCTATTTTTGCAGTAGCTTCAATTTCTGCCGCAACTCTGTTTCTGAATTTTCAGTTATATCAGCTGTTTTAGTTTGTTTTCTGAATTGTTTAGCTTCATTAGGTTTTAAATCTTCAAGCCAAGTAGTTTAGGAACTTGTGTAGCGAACTTTCAGATTCAATTTCAGCTAGTTTTCACTGTAATTGCTCGCGTGCCAATTTCAGTCACGTGCCACTTCAATTCCTGCATTTTATTTCAGTTTCTGAACTTGTATTAGAGTACTTGTTTTCCTACATTGGCTCTTCATTTAGTAGTTGTTAATTGCTGCATTCGAGCTAGATAGATGCTTATTTAGTTAACATAGAACTTAGTGGTTGGCCGCAACTCAGTTTCATGTTTTCAGCTTAGTTAGCATATCAAATTCAACTTCTGCCACTTAGTTTCAGTTTCAATCTATTTCAGTCTCTATTTCTGAATTGGCATCAATTAAATTTTAGTTCTTAGGGATTTTATGTGAATCTTAACTGGTAGCAATCGACTTCAGCTATTAGTTTGGTTTAGCATCCAAATCGTTTTTATTTTGAAACTTCGAAGCTTATTTCTGAATTTGGCAGTTTTGTTGTGTCAAAGTTCTTCAACGTTCTGTTTTGCTCAGTCATTTGCATTCTGAAACTTTTCATCTCTTCATGCATATTGCTACCTTTGTAGCTATTCCTTCCAAGCTTAATTGATCAGTCTCAATCCCTAATCTTTAGAATTAGTTTCTGGCACAAAAAAAATCAGCTTTGACACAAGGGTTTCAGCTTGCGTGCCAAGCTGTTTTTGGTACTAGATTGCATCAACCTTTCATTTATTTCTTGGTACATGATAGTGTTTGAAGTCAAGTGGTATCGTATCTCGCATCTCTGAATTTTCCCTGTATTAGTTGGCTTCCCAAAACTTGTAGATAGTTTGAGTTGAGTTTGTTTTAAGTTTAATAGCTAAATTTTGTAGCTAGCATTAGTTTAAGTCTGCTTGCTTGCGAAAACTACCATTCACTGCTTTTATTCCTTCACTTAGCATCTGTGTTGCAATTTTAATTTAGGTTTGCGCTTCCAATTTCAGTTAAGCCCTTTGGTTGATTCGATTTCCCTTTGATTGAGTTATTACTTGTTATCGCTCTTTTAATTTATTTGTTTAGTTTTCCTTTATTTTTATTGCCATTTCATTTCATGCTTGAAACCCAAACCCAAATCACATTCGAAATCCAAAAATTCACAAATGACACATAAATACGAGCTTGAATCAAACAAACTCTCAACTAGTCCCGAGGAAAAATACGACCTGTGGCCCCTTTACTACGTTTTCATACTTTGATTATAAAAAGGGTTTCCAGCTTTTTATAAATATCTAAATTTGAGACCCACATTCGTGACAGTCTATTTTGGGTCATCAGTAGACTCGACATTCGATCGAGAATAGGATCGGGTGCAATATACCATATATTTCTTCAGACATCTTCTAAAAGACGTTGAAACGCGATACACTACGATAGAGAAATTGGCCTATGCCCTGGTCTTAATGGCCCGGAGGCTAAGGTCGTACTTCTTAGCACATCCCATTGTGGTCCTCACCAACAGCCCGCTCTCACAAGTCCTCACTAATCCCGAGGCCTTGGGCAGGTTAATCAAATGGACAATGGAGTTAAGTGAGTATGGCATCGAATATCAGCCTCGCGCCGCTATCAAGGCACAAGCCCTCTCAGACTTCATGCTGGAGACCGTCCAGGAGGCCGAGACCGAAGGAATGTGGAAGATCTATGTGGGTGGATCCTCCAACAGCCAGCATAGCGGGGTGGGAGTGCTAGTAATTTCCCCTCAAGGAGACACATTACATTTGTCCATCCAGCTCCGCTTCAAAGCTACCAACAATGAAGCCGAGTACGAGGCGATCCTAGCGGGCTTGCAAGCAGCTAAGCACAAGGGGGTCAGTCGGGTCACTGTCTATTCGGACTCCCAGTTTGTGGCACAGCAGGTAAAGGGTGATTTTAAAGTCAGGTGTGAGCGCTTGCAAAGATATGTAGCTCTTTACGAACAGCTGAAGGTCTCCTTCGTGGAAGTTATTTTGCAGAAGATCTCCAGGACCGACAATGTTAGGGCCAATGAGCTAGCCCAACTGGCTAGCTCCATATCCACCTGGCAGCTAGATGAACCTAGTGCCATGGAGAGGTGACGGACCCAAAAGAGGCTGTCACGAATGTGGGTCTCAAATTTTGATATTTGTAAAGCTAGAAACCCTTTTTTGCTAGCAAAGATAAAAATATAGTAAAGGGGCCACAGGTCGTATTTTTCCTTGGGCTAGTTAAGTTTGTTTGATTCAAGCTTGAGTCTATGTGTCGTCAAATATTTTTGGGTTTCAAATAAGATTTGGATTTGGGTTGCAATCTGAAATGAAAACACAATGAAAAAGGAAAGGAAAATTAACTATGGAGCTTAACCTAAGTAATTTCAACTAATGAATTCAAACAATTGGGAACTTAAATCTACCAATGCAAAGTAGCCAAACTTGGAGGACAAATTTGATATCAAATGCAATCCAGATGCTAAGCAAAGTTAGTCAAAACAGTGCTGACATTTTCGATTGAAACTAATGTAAAAACTTGCTTCAGGAATCAAACTTAAAACAAACAACACGCAAGCTAGCATACAAAATTCAGAAGCAAACAAATGCAGACATGGGTTAGAAAGTTAAGAAACAGCTGAATGCAAGCCTAACTAGTTCCAAATGCAATGGAACTCCAATGCTAAAACTTCATGATACAAACTGCAGAATTGTAGACTGAATTGCCGAACTAAAGATTGAAATTTAAAACCAACTGACTTTAAAGGAAGCTAATGTCAAGCACCACAAGTACACTGAAATGTGTGGTTAACTTTGGGAATCAACTCAAAACAATCTGAACACAGACAAACTGCAGAATTCAGAAACTAGGGTTCCCTTGATACGCAGGGGATTAAGCTGATACGCAGAGATTAAGCTGACCATTTAAAACTACCGAGTGAAGAAATGAATGCAAAAATTCAGAATCAAACAAGCTAATTCCGAGTGCAATAGTTCACTACACAAACAACCTCTCTAATGAGCTGAGATAAAAAAAAGTAGACATGTAAACTGAAGAATGCAGAAATTCAGTATCAAACAATTGCAGATCAATTCAGATGCAGAGTCTAATAGAGCAAACTGAATTCGAATGCTCTAATCTACTTCAGAAGAGATTCAAAAGAGCTATGCTTCCCTTGATACAAACTACAGCAACTACAAACTAAGAATTGCATAAATGAAACCGACTTGCAGAAATGAAAACTAAATCTGGCAGAAATGGAAATCGATGTGCAACAAGTTGAGACCAAATGCAAAACAAACAATTCAAGCTGAGATTAAGTGCTCAATTCTAATGTTCAAATTCAATTCAGAGAAACTAAGCTCACTGATACAAGATTCAGAAATGCTAAACTGAAAATTGATACGCAAACTGAAAATTGATACGCAGAACTAAGCTGAATTGCAAAGCAAAACTGAGATTAATTGCGAATGTTCACTAAACAAACAACTTAGCTACTAAAAGTGCAGAAATGGAAAGCTAATAACGGCATAAACAAATCAGAAATCTAAGTTCAACTGATTCAAAATTCAAAAACTTTAATTGAATTGCAGAATTCGAAACTACTGCTAAGATAGAAATTCACAAAGAGATTAAGCTCCGATCCCTTCCTTAGCTCGAGATCTTCTTGCTATCACACAAGAGTGAGCCAAGAACTCCCTTGCTCAACAGATCGCGAGAGAAATCAACTCAGTGATCGATTCAAACCCAAACTCTGCTCCCAGAAGAAAAACCCATCCGATCTCCTCGATCTTGATATGTTGGATTGCGAGGATGGCTTGGTGATGATCAGAGCACTCCAGAGGACCCTCCGGCTAGCTCAGATGGATGAAAAGTGTCACAAACCAAGATCCAAGCGATCGAGAATAGCAGATCTGACGAAACCCTCAATCAGCTCTGTTCTTGGGCAAATTTGAGCTGGAATCCTCATAGAGAAGAAGCTCCGGCGAACTAGAACCCGATCCTAGGTTGAAATCGAAGTGGTCACGCTCTCAGATGAAGCAAACTTGAAGAAGAACAGTAAGAACGCGAAGAAATTGAAACTGGCGGAGAAGACGCGACAAGCCGATCTGAGCAGAGGGAGCAGTTAATATAGTTTTAGCAATGAACGACCGAGATTCACTTAACTCCATCCAACGGCTAGATCTCTTCAGATTTGAATCAGACTTTCCAGCTCATGATCAAGGGTCAGGATCTGTCTCTCAGTAGCTCGGATCGTCCAAATTTGCAACGGATGGCTCAGATCAACCTGATCTTTGAATGAACGGTCTAGATCCTCCTAAGCTTGATCCAACGGCTAGATGATCTCTGATTTGGATGAAACCTTCAGATCTTGATCTGAGTGCTTGATTAGCCTTAACCCTAGCTCGGATTGCATCAAAAGTTCTCAGATGGCTTAGATCTAACCATTTTTGAATCGGACGACCCATATTAATCGATTCTTAATCACTCAATCCGGGTCCACTTCTGACTCAAGTTTGACCCATCATGACCTAGGTCCATGATCCTTCCAAGCCTACAAAAGTAGATCAACAATTTAGTGGCAAAATAATTCAAATGTATCAAGATTTACAATAAGGTCCAAAATAGAATTAATTCCTATAACCTAAGGTAAATTCAAGATTAAGCAGGTAAAATATGGGTCAAACATGGATTTTAGAACCTGAAATGATCAACAAAATAGTACTTATCAACTCCCCCACACTTAAACTTGAGCGTCTCGCGAAAACTACTAAATATGTATCCCTTAGATTCTTTCCAAACATGGTTAGAAGCAATTGAAAAGAAATTACCTAAGGTTGTCATTTCTCAAAAATCTAAGCTCTATAGATTAGTATCTCGTCCTTAAATCAACAACATAGCAATTTCATCCTTCATGATTCATTGAGATGAATTTAACTCACTAAGCCTTTCAAGGGAAATGTTGATGGCTCTCTTTTTGAGTTCTAAGTTCATGATGAAAGTGGAGCTCACTCAAACACACATGCTTTTTGCACTACCATAGGCTTGCTTGTTATCTACTCTCCACCATTATTCATGATTAGGATCCATATCTATAAAAGTTTACTTCAAACAAATTAAAGACATATGCATTGGTAAGAATGATGTGAAAGCTAAGAAAATAGATAAATTGATGAAGTGGAAGACTTGGATGCTTTAGAGTATTTCTAATACACTTTGCCCTCTATATAGTCCTCTATTGAAGTAAAAGTGTGGTGAAGTAAGACTTTGGCATTGCCCTTGATTTGGATGAAAAGAACCTCATTGGTTTCAATGTGCCAATTTTCCTTTTGCGTGCCAACATTGATTTTTTTTTCTGCTTTCATTTTTTTCTCTTTTTCTCCTGTTCTGCTCTCAATTCTTCTAATGGAGTCAATCTTCATTTGGAAACATTCGGACCAGGATTTGTGTCATAGAAAATCTTGAGACATCAAATAACAATTAGGGAATCACTCTTGAAACACATCCTCTTCAAGTTGGCACACTTCTATCACTTTTTCTTTTTTTTTTGTTTCAGATTCCAGCTCCACAGCATTACTTTCAGACCTTGCAATTCTCTGATTTCTCAAAGCAATTAGCATCAATAGTGGTGGAGAATTTGATCCAAGCTGTTTTGGATTCCAGCTTCACTACATTTTTTTTTCTCTCTGTTCTGATCTAAAAAAAAAATCCAAACAGCCACAGTTTTCTGTTTTGATCAGCAGTGGATATACTCAACACTCTTTTGATACATTTATGCACATCATTCCGTGATTCACAGCCTTGAGAAAACCAAATTCAGTCTCAAGTTGATACAAAACTGCCTCACTAGCATTCCAACTATTTTTTTTTCTTGAGCTCGAATGCAGAAATTGACAACAGCTCTTCAACAGGTTTTTCAGCACTTTGCAGCTTCACACACATAAGTTTCATTTGAGCTTAAGACTTGGCACGGTTTGCTTCCAACTCTTTTTCTTTCAACTCCCAAACTTCAGTTTTTTTTTTCATAGCTGAATTTTTCAGCTTCCTTTTCTTCTTCACATTCAATAAGTTGCAAGAGATATCCATTGCAATCTAGTGATACTGAATTAATAGGCTCTTCTTGGAATTCCATTTCTTGATACTCTACTTGACCTCTTCCTTTCCACCTTGGCACAGAATTTCTGCATTGGTTTCCACTTTGGTACAGATTTCTGCATTGGTTTCAGATCTGTCCAGCAGCTGCAATTCAGCTTTTCTCTGGATGATTTCTGATTTCTATAGCAAAGAACAGTTGCAGTTCAAAACATTCTGACCAAAACATGCTACCCAGAAGTTTTCTTTCTTTTGCACCGAATTTTCCATTTGCGTGCCACTTGGACTTTGGCACAGAATTTTTTTTCTTTATCTTCTTCCTCAGCCGAATTCAATCTTGGCACAAAATTGCTTAGATCCTCAAATTATAATCAAGAATCTAGATGCTTCAATTGTTCCCCTCCATAACCACTACTTCCCACTTTTTCTTGATACTAAACTCAATTCAACTTGGCACCTTTTTGATTCAACCGCAAAGATTTTTTTTCCTTTGAAATGAAATGCATCCTTGATACAAAATGATTCCAAAACACTAGCCACCTCCCCCACACTTGATCTTTTGTCCGTCTCGGGCAAAGTAACATCAAGAAGCATCCCAAACAAACAAGTCCATAGAAAAGTATGGTTAAGAGTAGGAAGTATGGAAAGGAAAATAGAATAAACTTGATATTTTGCCAAAAATTGATATGAAAAGGAAAACAAATTGATTAGCCCCTATAGATGTGATCCAATCATAGAAATATGGTTTTGAAAGAACCTAAGCAAGTTCTAGAGTACAATCACATATGTGTGTCACAAAAATAAGGCTAATTCTCACTAAGTACAAATAATTCATCTCAAGTCATCAATTAAGAATCCATAGCTAAGTAGTACTTAAGCATCCAAGATTTCATCCATTAGCTCAAACCTTAAGTCTTTAACAATCAAATTTAATTTATTTTCAAGAGACTCTAAAATGACATGAAGACAACCTAAGGGATACATTTATTCCTATTCATTAATAAAAAATGCCTAAAGAAATAACATGGTATGTACAATGTCTATTTATTCATTATATTTTGCCTAAGAATTTATTATCAACTACTCACTTCAAAAAGAAACATTTACTTCTAAAAACATGAAAATGATATATATACAATGAAATGTAGGTGCAAGAAAAGTAAACTCCCCTTAAGTTGGGTAGATAGCGTCTTTAATGTCCAAACCATCCACCTTTTGCTCCTTTAATTCTTCAAAATACTTTTTGAGCCGGTGATTATTGACTTTCCAAACAAAACTGTTAGATTCATCTTTAATTTCAACAACTCCATAGGGAAAAACGTTAATTACAATAAATGGACCATCCCACCTTGACCTTAACTTACCTCTTATCAATTTGAGCCTTGATTTGTACAATTATACCTTGTCACCAATTTGGAAGTCTTTCTTCAAGATGTGCTTGTCATGGAAGTTTTTGGTCTTTTCCTTATAGATCCTTGAATTTTCAAATGCTTCTAGCCTAATCTCCTCAAGCTCTTGAAGTTGCAATTTTCTTTCTTCTCCCCCTTTGGTAGCATCGAAATTACATGCCTTTACTGTCCAATATGCCTTGTGCTCTATTTCCATAGGGAGATGACAAGCTTTACCATAGACTAAGCGGTAGGGGGACATGCCAATCGGAGTCTTGAATGCAGTTCTATAGGCCCAAAGTGCATCATCTAGTCTTTTGCTCCAATCTTGTCTATGAGGCCCAACAGTCTTTTCCAGAATTGATTTGATCTCTCTGTTAGAAATTTCAGCCTGTCCATTTGTTTGGGGATGGTAGGATGTAAAATCTTTATGTACAACCCCATATTTATTTAGCAAGGCCTTCATGTGTTTATTGCAAAAATGATATCCTTGGTCACTTATTATTTCCCTTGGAATTCCAAACCTGCAGAAAATGTGTGACTTAACAAAACTTAGAACAACAGAAGAATCATCAGTCTTGGAGGGAATGGCCTCCACCCATTTTGAAACATAATCCACAGCAAGTAAAATGTACAGATAACCATAAGATACAGGAAAAGGTCCCATAAAATTTATTCCCCAAACATCAAAAATCTCACAAAAAAGTATAGTGTTTTGGGGCATCTCATTTCTCGCTTCTATGTTTCCAGTTCATTGACATCTATCATAATTTTTATAAAACAGATATGAATCATGAAATAAGGTAGGCCAATACAATCCACATTTTAGTACTTTCCTAGCAGTTCTTTGGGGTCCAAAATGCCCCCCACAAGCTGATAAATGACAAAATGTAAGGACAGAAGAAAACTCATGATCTGGTACGCATCTCCTAATTATTTGGTCATTACAAAACATCCATAAATAAGGATTATCCCACACATAGAATTTTGCATCACTTTTAAATTTATCTTTTTGAGCTTTAGAAAAGTGTGTAGGGAAAACATGTGCAGCTAAGAAATTAACTAAGTCTGCATATCAAGGTGTCTCACCATGTACTGCAAGAAGGTGTTCATCTCTAAAATCATCGTCAATGGTAGCAGGTGATCCATCTCCTTCAATTCTGCTTAAGTGATCTACAACTAGGTTTTCTTTACCACTTCTATCTCTGATCTCCAGGTCGAATTCTTGGAGCAGGAGCATCCATCTGATCAGTCTAGGTTTAGCATCAGGCTTTTTCAACAAGTATTTTAGAGCTGCATGATCAGAAAAAATAACAACATGTAAGCATAATAAATAAGATCTAAAACGGTCTAAAGCAAAAACTATGGCAAGAAGCTCCTTTTCAGTGGTGGTGTAGTTTGCTTGGGTGGCATCCAGGGTCTTGGAGGCATTGCATATGACATGAGGTGCTCCCTCCACCCTCTGTGCTAGAACAGCTCCCATTGCCAAGTTAGATGCATCACACATTAATTCAAATGGCAAATTCCAATCAGGTGACTTAATAATAGGAGCAGAGGTAAGAGCCTCCCTGAGTCTATGAAAAGCTTCTTTGCACTTATCATCAAAAGAAAACTCAACATCTTTTTACAAAAGTTTTGTCAAGGGCCGATCAATATCGCTAAAGTCTAATAAATCTGCGGTAGAAACCTGCATGTCCAAGGAAAGCACGAATGTCCCGTACACATACGGGGTAAGATAAAGAAGAAATAACACTTATTTTTGCAGGATCTACCTCTATACCTCTCCTAGAGACTATGTGTCCAAGTACAATACCATGCTCTACCATGAAGTGGCATTTTTCAAAATTAAGCATAAGGTTAGTCTCAATGCAACGGTGTAAAACCCTAGACAAATTTTCTAAGCATGAATCAAAAGATGGGCCAAAAACTAAAAAATTATCCATAAATACCTCCATACAATGCTCTATCAACTCACCAAATATACTCACCATGCATCTCTGAAATGTACCGAATGCGTTGCAGAGTCCAAAAGGCATACGTCTGTAGGCAAAAGTGCCAAAGGGGCAAGTGAAGGTAGTCTTCTCTTGGTCCTCTGGATCTATACAAATCTGGAAGTAGCCTGAATATCCATCCAAAAAATAATAATGGGACTTCCCTGCCAGTCTTTCAAGCATCTGATCAATAAAGGGTAAAGGGAAGTGATCTTTCTTGGTGACCTTGTTGAGCTTTCTGTAATCAATGCAGACTCTCCAAAAATTCTTAACTCTGGTGGGCACTAGTTTGTTGCTTTCATCTGCCACCACTGTCACCCCAGATTTCTTGGGCACCACGTGTATGGGACTAACCCACTGACTGTCAGAAATGGGGTAAATGATACCTGCCTGTAGAAGTCGAGTCACCTCTTTCTTTACATCGTCCAAAATGAGTGGATTAAATCTCCTTTGTGGCTGCCTCATGGGTTTAACATTTTCTTCCAAGAATATCCTGTGCATATAGATAGCTGGGCTGATACCTAGTATATCTGATAAAGTCCACCCAATTGCCTTCTTGTAATGCCTCAGGACTTGCAATAATTTCTCTTCCTGTTCTGACTCCAAGTGCTGTGCAATAATAACTGGAAAATTTTGCTCCTCTCCTAGGTACTCATATTTCAAATGGTCTAGTAGTGGCTTAAGCTCAGTTTGGGCTTGCTCAGAAGGTATGAGTGATCCCTGGGGCTCAGTGCAATCCCCTACACTATCACACCTAAACTCTGAATCCTCTGATATATCAATAGAAATAGGTGATCCTTGGGGCTCTGTGCAATCCCCTACACCTAGAAAATCCTCACCAGCTGGAAGTAGATCTGTAATGACCCCTGAAATGTCCTCAGCCTCAATAGCAAATATATTCTCAGCCTCCTCTAAACTATCAACTCCTCTAGAAACATTAAATGAAACTCCCTTAGCAAGTATATCTGCATCAACCAAATCCTCCAGAATACCAATGCTCATAATGGAATGGTCCTCTCTCGGGTGCTTCATAGCATCAAAAATGCTAAACTGAACTACCGTGTCTCCAATCTCCATCGAAAGCGTACCAGCATAAACATCTATCTTCGTTCTAGCAGTCTTCAAAAATGGTCTCCCTAGAATGAGTGGAGAATGATGTGCAAGGTAGTCTCCGTCATATCCAAAATATAAAAATCTGCAGGAAATATCAGCTCCTTTACCTTTACCAAAATATCTTTAATTATACTGGCTGGGTGGGTCTGGCTCCGGTCTGCTAACTGTATCACCACACCAGTAGGCTGTAAAGGACCAATACCAAGCATCTGGAAGACTGACCTGGGCATCACATTAATGGAGGCTCCTAAATCCAGCATAGCATCATGGAACATGGTCCTCCCAATCTCACAAGATATAGTAAAAACTCCAGGGTCTTCACACTTTTGAGGAATGACATGAATCAGTGCTGAAACATTTTTCCCCAAGCTGACCAACTCATTCTCCTTAAGCTTCTTTTTGTGAACACATAAGTCTTTCAGGAACTTAGCATACTTAGGAATCTGTTTAATCATAGTCAACAAAGGTACATTGATCTCTACTTTACTGAACAACCTCACTAGCTCATTATATTCCTTAGCTTTCTCCTCTTCCACTTGCTTCTTAGCTTGAGTTTTGCGCTGAGGGAACGGAAAAGGAACTCTCAAATCATCCTCTTGAGCCGAAACTGGAAAGGCTGAAATTGGGATTGATTTCTCCACTGAGGTAGCTGCTGTGATCCCACTTGTATCACTGATTTCTCCTCCATTCTCCACCAAAATCATAGGATTACTTGAAGAAGGAGTTAGGCTCGGACTAGGGGTGGAAGCAACTGATTTTGAAGTGTTTTCGGGGCTGATTGGTGCTGAAAATGTAGGTGCTGCCCTATTTTCAGAAAAATCTGCTCTTGGACCATTTCGAGTTGAAGCAACCTTCCCACTCCTCAAAGTAATAGCGCTAACATTTCCCTTTGGATTAGGAATAGCTTGAGAAGGTAGTTGGCTTGATCCTTGAGCTTGACTTTGATTTATCCCACTAGCCAATTGTCCAATTTACCTTTCGAGGTTTTGTATGGTAGGATCATTCCTTTGTTGTTGTAAAAGTTGTTGAAGCATCTCCTCTATTCTTTGTTGTTGTGCATTTCCTCCACTAGAACCTCCATAGCCCCCTTGGTTAGCATGAGGCTTTGATTGACCTTGAAATATAGAAGTAGGTTATTGAAATTGTTAAACTTGCTGATATCCTTGGAAGTAGGGATGTTGGGGCTGATTATAGGGCTGAAATGGTGGAGAAAATTGCTGAAAATTTTGTTGAGAACTTGGTTGACATGATTGAGTATTGTAATTCTGAAAATTCTGAGGTTGAGGTTGCAATTGTGGTTGTAAAGGCTAAAATTGTGTAGGCTGACAATTTGGATTTGAAGGCTGAAAACTTGAGTTGTATGGTTGATAACCTTGCTGTGGAAACTGATTTTGCTGTTGAAAATTCGGATTCCCTTGATAACCTTGCTGATTCACTTGAAAAGGTGGCTGATTTCCTTGATAGGGTTGCTGAAATTGTTGGAAAGGTTGTTGAAATGGCTGAAATTGTTGTTGTTGTGGCTGAACTTGCTGGAAATTTTGTTGGGGCTGCTGAAATTGTTGTTGTTGTGGGTTTTGTTGGTAGAAGGAATTGTCATACCTCAGATTTGGATGATCCCTCCAACCAGGGTTATAAGTAGAAGAGTAGAGGTTATTCCTAGCTTGAAATTGTCCCCTAACCAATGCTGCTATTGTTTCATCTTGTTGGAGATTGGGACATGAATCTGAATTATGTTCCTGGCTAGAGCAAATTGTTGGATCGAGAAGAACGATAGAGGGGGGGTGAATATCGTAAAATGTTTCGGATTTAGAGAGAGAATGCACAGCAGAAAATTAACACGAAAACTAAACACGAACACAAGCGATTTTACTTGGTTCGGAGTCGCGGTCGGCTCCTACTCCAAGGCCCACGGTCGTTGACCGTTTACTGGGGGCAATTCTATATGTGCGCAAAAAGTTTACAGAAAGATATTACAGTTGCAGTACAGTAAATTAAAAATTAAGCTCATTCGTTACCGACACATGTTGTAGATTGTACTTCTGAGCAGAGGGTCATCGTCGGCGCTTCAATTTCGAGATGGAAGGTTTCCGGAGCAGAGCGCTTGAGTCAAAGAGCGTAGTTACGTTAGAAGTAGGTTGTGTTGAGAAGGCTTGGGGGTCAAGTCCTTTATATAGTGAACCTGGGGGTGCCTGAGACGTTGGGGGTGTCCTCCACGTGTCACCTGATCCGGTAAACTCTTGGTCAGCCGTTATCCCTCTAGGATCGGGCTGAGGTTTGACCGGGGGCGCCCGGGATGCAGGGGGCGCCCGGGTTGACTCGGTCCATTGGCTTCTCGCTGGCTTGACTCTATCCGCTTCGTTGGCTTGAGCCCGGGGCGCCCGGAGCATCCGGGGCACTCGGGAGCACGGGGGCGCCCGGGAGCATGGGGGCGCCTCCCCAGTGAGCTTCCGAAGCGTTTTCTTGCTTAACTTGTTTTGCCTTGACCTTGGGGGCGCCCGGGACACTGGGGGTGCCCTACCCAGCTGCTTGCTCCTCTCCTTTGGGGCGTTCTGAGCTGCAGAAACACATTCCTTCGGTCATGCATCCAAGGTTAGTCCAAAACAACACAAAGCAATAAAATATTAGGTTTATACAGCCTTAACTGTCTTGGTTCTGACTTTGGGTCTCCAAAATGGAGCCCTAGGTCGAGCCGACACCTACTATTCCCTCGACGGGGAACGCGTCCTCACCTACTCCTCTCAGGAGAATTTACCTTTTGCCAACTGGCTCCTCCGGTTGGACTTTTGCCCAGCTTTACTCACCAGGTCTTCGTGCCCAATCCGCGACCAGGTCTTAGTGCCCACCTTCCGAGCAGGTCTTCGATGCCCAGCCCTCGGCCAGGTCTTAGTGACCAATTCCTCGAACTAGGTCTTCGGTGCCCAGCCCTCGGCCAGGTCTTAGTGCCCAACCCTTGGTCAGGTCTTAGGTGCCCAGCCCTCGGCTAGGACTTAGTGCCCAGTCCACGACCAGGACTTATTGCCCAACCTTATGTCAAGACTTAGTTGCCCAGCCCGTGGCCAGACTTATTGCCTAGATCAACTAGAACTTTCCTACACACTTGAGTAATTTTATTAGATCACAAATAGTACTTAACTTTGAATCCTTTGCCAATATCAAAACAAGGTTCGATATGGTGCTTCCTGCACCAACACAAATACCAGATACCCTCATTACTTGGCTTGATTGTGGAGGCACTGAAAAATTTGGATTTTGACTTGCATTATTAAGAGACATTTACTTTATCAATGATGTGAGCTCTACCAGAGAATTCTTAATTTCCTTTTGTTGATTAGAAGCCACCTGGACCTCATTCACTCCTCTGGTGGATAATACTCTACTTCTAAACTGCTGTGAGTTCTCTACCATGTTCGAAATCAACTCCCTAGCTTGATCCGGTGTTTTATTAACTAGGGCTCCTCCAGCTGCAACATCTATCATGATCCTATCCATCTGCAATAATCCCTCTTAGAAATACTGAATGAGGAGTTGCTCGCTGATCTGGTGCTGTGGGCAACTGGAGCAAAGTTTGTTAAATCTCTCCCAATAGTCATAAAGAGTCTCCCCCACCACTTGTTGTATGCCACGGATGCTCTTTCTGATGATTGCAGTTCTGGATGTTGGGAAATACTTTTCTAGGAATGACTTCTTCATGGAAATCCAGCTAGACACATGCCCAGTAGGTAAATAGTAGAACCAATCCTTTGTTGCTCCAGTCAAGGAAAATGGAAAAGCCCTCAGCTTAATATCCTCCTCTGAAATACCCTGAGGCTTCATGGTGGAGCAGATAACGTGAAACTCATGCAAGTGTCTGTTGGGGTCCTCTCCAGAGAATCCTTGAAATTTAGGTAACAAGTGGATGAGTCCAGATCTAAGCTCAAAATCACCAGTCAACTTTGGATAAGCAATGCTGGAATACTGAAATGTATCATCTGGTGCTGCCAGTTCTTTCATGGTCTTTTGGTGGTCTATCATGATAATGCCTGAATGAGTAGGAAAAGTCTGAAGAGGAGGAATATCAATAGCCTCTGAAAATATGCCTTGGTTCCTCCTTACTCTGAAAGTTCTCTCAATTTCAGGTTCAAATTCTTCTAGATCACCACCTGCTGACCTGGTCATTAAATAAACAAATCGCAGCAAATATGTATGGAAAAATGGAACAGATAAAGTAAATCACAAAATATTGAGATAAGCACAAAAAATGGATCAAGAAAGATATAGCAATAAGCACACAAGCAAAAATCAAACAACTCAACTAGTGTGTTCCCCGGCAACGGCGCCAAAAATTTGACGGACCCAAAAGAGGCTGTCACGAATGTGGGTCTCAAATTTTGATATTTGTAAAGCTGAAAACCCTTTTTTGCTAGCAAAGATAAAAATGTAGTAAAGGGGCCACAGGTCGTATTTTTCCTAGGGCTAGTTATGTTTGTTTGATTCAAGCTCGAGTCTATGTGTTGTCAAATATTTTTGGGTTTCAAATAAGATTTGGATTTGGGTTGCAATCTGAAATGAAAACACAATGAAAAAGGAAAGGAAAATTAACTATGGAGCTTAACCTAAGTAATTTCAACTAATGAATTCAAACAATTGGGAACTTAAATCTACCAATGCAAAGTAGCCAAACTTGGAGGACAAGTTTGATATCAAATGCAAACCAGATGGTAAGCAAAGTGAGTCAAAACAGTGCTGACATTTTCGATTAAAACTAATGTAAAAACTTGCTTCAGGACTCAAACTTAAAACAAACAACACGCAAGCTAGCATACAAAATTCAGAAGCAAACAAATGCGGACATGGGTTAGAAAGTTTAGAAACAGCCGAATGCAAGCCTAACTAGTTCCAAATGCAATGGAACTCCAATGCTAAAACATCATGACACAAACTGCAGAATTGTAGACTAAATTGCCGAACTAAAGATTGAAATTTAAAAACAACTGACTTTAAAGGAAGCTAATGTCAAGCACCACAAGTATACTGAAATGTGTGGTTAACTTTGGGAATCAACTCAAAACAATCTGAACGCAGAAAAACTGCAGAATTCAGAAACTAGGGTTCCCTTGATACGCAGGGGATTAAGCTGATAAGCAGAGATTAAGCTGACCAAAGCTAATTCCGAGTGCAATAGTTCACTACACAAACAACCTCTCTAATGAGCTGAGATAAAAAATGCAGACATGTAAACTGAAGAATGCAGAAATTCAGTATCAAACAATTGCAGATCAATTCAGATGCAGAGTCTAATAGAGCAAACTGAATTCGAATGCTCTAATCTACTTCAGAAGAGATTCAAAAGAGCTATGCTTCCCTTGATACAAACTACAATAACTACACACTAAGAATTGCAGAAATGAAACTGACTTGCAGAAATGAAAACTAAATCTGGCAGAAATGGAAATCGATGTGCAACAAGTTGAGACCAAATGCAAAACAAACAATTCAAGCTGAGATTAAGTGCTCAATTCTAATGTTCAAATTCAATTCAGAGAAACTAAGCTCACTGATACAAGATTCAGAAATGCTAAACTGAAAATTGATACGTAAACTGAAAATTGATACGCAGAACTAAGCTGAATTGCAAAGAAAAACTGAGATTAATTGCGAATGTTCACTAAACAAACAACTTAGTTACTAAAAGGGCAGAAATGGAAAACTAACAACGGCAGAAACAAATCAAAAATCTAAGTTCAACTGATTCAAAATTCAGAAACTGTAATTGAATTGCAGAATTCGAAACTACTGCTAAGACAGAAATTAACAAAGAGAATAAGCTCTGATCCCTTCCTTAGCTCGAGATCTTCTTGCCGTCACACAAGAGTGAGCCAAGAACCCCCTAGCTCAACAGATCGCAGGAGTATCAAACTCAGTGATCGATTCAAACCCAAACTCTGCTCCCAGAAGAAAAACCCATCTGATCTCCTCGATCTTGATATGTTGCATTGCGATGATGGCTTGGTGATGATCAAAGCACTCCAGAGGACCCTCTGGCTAGCTCAGACGGATGAAAAGTGGCACAAACCAAGATCCAAGCGATCGAATAGCAGATCTGACGAAACCCTCAATCAGCTCTGTGTTGGATCGAGAGAAACGATAGAGGGGGGGTGAATATCGTTAAACACTTTTCGGATAAAAACTAGAGCAAGTACGTAGTAGAATAAAAACAATCGCGAACACAGTTGGTTTTACTTGGTTCGGAGCCTAGGTCGACTCCTACTCCAAGGCTCACGGTCGTTGACCGTTTACTGGGGGCAATTCTATATGTGCGCAATAATTCTTACAAAAAGATTACAGTAGTAGTATAACAGAAATGAAATGACAGTTCTTCGTTACCGACGTCCGGTATGGGATGTTTCTCGAAGCAGAGGGACGTCGTTGGCGCTTGTGTGTCAAGTTGGGAGGTTTCTAGAGCAAAGCGCAGGAGCAGAAGAACGTAACAGCGTTGGAAGAAGTGTTGTTCTGAGCCTTGGTTCGAGGGTCCTTTTATAGCACCTGGGGGTGCCCGGATCGTCGGGGGCGCCCCCCCCCCCCCACGTGTCAGTCGATCCACTTCCTTCTCGGTCAGCTCTGATCCCTTAAAACTCGGGATCAAGCTTTGACGGGGGCGCCTTGAACGCTGGGGGCACCTAGGTTGACCAGGTCTCCTTCTTATCCGTTGGCTTCGAGGGGATCTGTTCTGTCAGCTTCACCTGGGGGTGCCCGGGAGCACGGGGGCACCCTGACCAATAGCTGCAGAAACAGTTCTTTTACTTCGACTATTTTGTGTTCACCTTGGGGGCGCCCAGGACACTCAGGGCGCCCTACTCAGCTGTTGCCTCACTCCTTTGAGGCTCTCTGAGCTGCAGACACTCGTTCCTTCGGTCCTGCATCCAGGGTTAGTCCAAAACAACATAAAGTAATAATATTTAAGTTTTATACAGCCTTAGCTGTCTTGGTTCTGACTTTGGTCTCCAAAATGGAGCCCTAGGTCGAACCGACGCCTACTGTTCCCTCTCGACGGGGAACGCGTCCTCACCTACTCCTCTCGGGTGAATGTACCTGATGCCAACCGGTTCCTCTGGTTGGAATTTTGCCTAGCGGTCCTTCGCCAGGTCTTGGATACCAAGCTGTCCTTCGCTCGATGCCTAGCATTCCTTCGCCAGGTCTTCAGTCCCAAGCTGTCCTTCGCCTGGTGCCTAGCAATCCTTCGCTAGGGCTTCAGTCCCAAGCTGTCCTTCGCCTGGTGCCTAGCTATCCTTCGCTAGGGCTTCAGTACTCTGGCATTCCTTCGCTAGTGCCTAGCAGTCCTTCGCTAGGACTTTTTACCCTGGCATTCCTTCGCCAGTGCCTAGCAGTCCTTCGCTAGGACTTTGTACCCTGGCATTCCTTCGCCAGTGCCTAGTAGTCCTTCGCTAGGACTTTTCCTGCACACTTGAGTAATATGTTAGATAACAAATAAGACTTAACTTTTGAACCCTTTTGCCATTATCAAAACTCAGGTTCGACTTGGGTGCTTTCTGCACCAACACTCTGTTCTTGGGCGAATTTGAGCTGGAATCTTCACAGAGAAGAAGCTCTGGCGAACAAGAACCTGATCCTAGGTTGAAATCGAAGTGGTCACGCTCTCAGAGAAGCAAACTTGAAGAAGAACAGTAAGAACGCGAATAAATTGAAACTGGCAGAGAAGACGCGACAAGCCGATCTGAGCAGAGGGAGCAGTTAATATAGTTTTAGCAATGAACGGCTGAGATTCACTTAACTCCATCCAACGGCTAGATCTCTTCAGATTTGAATCAGACTTTCCAGATCTTGATCAAGGGTCAGGATCTGCCTCTCAGTAGCTCGGATCGTCCAGATTTGCAACGGATGGCTCAGATCAACCTGATCTTTGAATGAACGGTCTAGATCCTCCTGATCTTGATCCAACGGCTAGATGATCTCTGATTTGGATGAAACCTTCAGATCTTGACCTGAGTGCTTGATTAGCCTTAACCCTAGCTCGGATTGCATCAAAAGTTCTCAGATGGCTTAGATCTAACCATTTTTGAATCAGACGACCCATATTAATTGATCTTAATCACTCGATCCGGGTCCACTTCTGACTCAAGTTTGACCCATCATGACCTAGGTCCATGATCCTTCCAAGCTTACAAAAGTAGATCAACAATTTAGTGGCAAAATAATTCAAATGTATCAAGATTTACAATAAGGTCCAAAATAGAATTAATTCCTATAACCTAAGGTAAATTCAAGATTAAGCAGGTAAAATATGGGTCAAAGATGGATTTTAGAACCTGAAATGATCAACAAAATAGTACTTATCAAGGGGACGATAGCGTAAATTGGATGGGAAGCCGGGGGTGACAGCCGAACCGATTGGAGAGATCCCTACGTAGCGTTCCTGCGAAATGGGACCCTTCCAGGCAGGGACAAAAAAGCCGGCTATTCCGCCACAGGGCGATTAGATTCATGCTGGTCGGCGATCAACTGTATAGGAGGGCCTTCGCGCGACCTCTCCTTAAGTGCATCGGGCCGAAGGAGGCCGACTACGTGATGAAGGAGGTGCATGAAGGCATCTGCGGGAGTCACATCGGGGGAAAATCCCTATCCAGGAAGATTATTTTGGCAGGATATTTTTGGCCTACCCTACAAGTCGATGCTTTCAAGTTCGTGGCTAGGTGTGAAGTCTGCCAAAGACATCAACATATGACTCATCGCCCGATGGAGCCCCTGCGAGTCTCTACAGTGTCCTGCCCTTTCGATGGGGGATGGACATCGTGGGCCCCTTTCCCAATGGGCCACAGCAGAAGAAATTTCTACTGGTCCTCATTGATTACATTTCCAAATGGGTAGAAGTCAAACCTTTGGCGAACATGACAGAGGCGATAGTGATGAAAGACCTATGGAGGGACATTGTCTGTCGATACGGCATCCCTCATAGGTTAGTGTCGGACATGGAAGACAATTCTCGAGACGTAAACTGAAAGAATGGTGCGAAGGGTTGGGCATTCAGCAGGCCTTCACCTCATTCGCCTACCCGCAGGGCAATGGATAAGCCGAGATTGTCAATCGAGAAATCCTGCGGAGACTCAAGATAAAGCTGGCCACGTTAGTGGCAGTTGGGTCGAAGAGCTCCCTAGCGTCCTGTGGTCCTACCGTACTACCCGGCGAGAAGGAACAGGCGAGAGCCCTTTCCAACTGGTGTACGGGGTTGAGGTCATCATCCCAGTGTAGGTAGGATAAGAGTCTGCCGACGGCAATACTATCGTTAGGAAGTCAACGATCAGGAGCGGCTAATAAACTTAGACCTCATCTCGGAGGTGCAAGACAAGGTCGCGGCTCAATTGGAAGAATATCGACGAAGGATGCAGCAAGCCAATAATCGTCGGATGATCACCCGCAGCTTTGAGGTTGGTGATAAAGTCTGGAAAAGGATCAAACTGGTCGGCAACCCTGGGAAGCTGGAGCCGCAGTGGGACGGACCATATATTATCGTCAAAAAGCTCACCGGAGGCAGCTATTATTTGGAAGACAACAAAGCAAGAGGCTGGAAAGGCCCTGGCATGCTAGCCACCTCCGCCCTTATCGCACTCAGTGCGGTACTGCATTGATTGTTTGCCTACTGTATTCTTTATTTTTGCTGCCTTATAGTTCAATAAATAAAAAGTGTAAAGGGTCTATTATCGGGAAAACATGGAGTCTTCACCTGTGCGAAATCCTACTGTCTCTCGGTGAGTATGCTTGGCCTCGGTGTGCACATGCCCGGCCAAGAGCTTCAAAACCCTATGTCCTCTCGGTGAGTAGGCTTGGCCTCGGAGCTGCACATGCCCGGAAAAGAGCTATGAAACCCTACTACCTCTCGGTGAGTATGCTTGGCCTCGGTGCTGCACATGCCCGGTCAAGAGCTGCAAAATCCTACTGCCTCTCGGTGAGTAGGTTTGGCCTCGGTGCTGCACATGCCCGGCCAAGAGCTGCAAAACCCTAATGTATCTCGGTGAGTAGGCTTAGCCTCGGAGCTGCACATGCCCGGCCAAGAGTTGCAAAACCCTACTGCCTCTTGGTGAATAGGCTTGGCCTCGATGCTACACATGTCTGGCCAAGAGCTGCGAAACCCTACTGCCACTCAGTGAGTAGGCTTGGCCTCGGTGATACACATGCCGGGCCAAGAACTGCGAAACCCTACTGCCTCTCGGTGAGTAGGCTTGGCCTCGATGCTACACATGCCGGGCCAAGAACTGCGAAACCCTACTGCCTCTCAGTGAGTAGGCTTGGCCTCGGTGCTACACATGCCGGGCCAAGAACTACGAAACCCTACTGCCTCTCGGTGAGTAGCCTTGGCCTCGATGCTATACATGTCCGGCCAAGAACTGCGAAACCCTACTGCCACTCGGTGAGTAGGCTTGGCCTCGGTGCTGCACATGCCCGCCCAAGAGCTACGAAACCCTACTACCTCTCGATGAGTGATAACCACCATTTTATTGATTATTTTAGTCTCTAAAATCCATGTTTGATCCACATTTTATATGCTTAAGTTTGCAATTGTATTAGGTTTCATGTATTTCCTCTATTTTGGCTTTTAATTCAAATCTTTATATATTTGGGATATTTTTTGGTACTAAATTTGAATATCATTTTGTAGGCTTCAAATGATCATAGACCTAGATCAAATCGGGTCAGACTTGAGTCAGCATTGGATCCATATCAAAGGGATCAAGCATCGGATTAATAGGAGCCGTCCATTCCAGAGAACGGCTAGATCTGAGCCATCGGTCATCTTCTGGTCAATCCGAGTTCAAGATACAATCAATTATGACCATAGATCAAGATCTGAAAATTTCAGCCAAATCAGAAGTAATCTGACCGTTGGATCGAGCTCAAGATGTTCTAGATCATCCATTCAAGAAAAAGGAAGATCTGGACCATCCACCACTAATCTGGTTAATCCGAGCTGGGGACAGGTAGATTAAGACCATTGATTGGGATATGTGGAGTTTGGTTCAGATCTGAGGAGATCCGACCGTTGGATGAAGCCAAATCAATCTCAGTCGTTCGTTTCTAATTCTCTTCTGACCTGTGGCTTGGCTGACTAGACTGAACCCAAGAGCTGGTTTGGCTGATCAAACTGAACTGTTTGGTATGCTGGGCTGCACACAAGTCTGGTTTGGCTGATCAAATCCAAGGCTGAACCGCTGAAGTTGGCTGACTGGACCGAACCGCTGAAGCTGAGACAATCAAAAGAAGGGGACTGCGCGAAGATAGGGCAGACGAGGGGTTCCCGTCTCAAATCCATCCACCAAGGGCCGACGATTTCCTCCCAATTCATCGCCGCCGGTCGGAGCTTCGATCGATCGCAGACGAGGGGTTCCCGTCTCGATCAGATCTTCTCCATCCACTCTCCACCATCAACGCCATCTCACTCTCGATGCGGTTGCTCGGGAGCGGAGAGGGGCGAAAGGGGATTATCCACTTCATCGCAGCCATCGCACCAAAGCTAGGGCCCAGGGGGTCCGAGCCCTAGTGGACTTCACCGCCGCCGACCAAAATTCCTTCGTAGCATTCATCTTCACAGCAATTTCATTACAGCACAGCTTGAATTCCCAACAGTTTTTCCTTCACAGCAACTTCCTCTTCATCAGATTTGGCAGCAATTTCATTACATAGCAGCTCCTTCCCAGCAGATTTGTTTCCAAGCAGAGTTTTCTAACACCGTTCTTCTACTTCACAGCAGATCCAGCAGCCACAGCTCTTCACAGCCGAAATTGATAGCAGCTCCTTCATCCAGCCTTCATCAGTTTCGGTGGAACCCAATTTGAAGCAATTCTTCCTCACAGAACAGAATCCTTGGGTTAAATTGCATGTTTCAATTTGATTCGGCTATTGATTGCTTGCTAGTGAATGTTTGTGTTAATTTTTGAATGGTTGTAGTTGATGGATCCCCTATGTTTCAACTTGCATGTACTTCTGTCAATTTTCTTCATGCTCATTACGTGTTTGATGGAATTCCAAATCATTCGTGTTACTTGGATTGTTGCAATTAAGTTCGTTGAATTCTTGCAATGTTTTGTTAATTGAATGCTTCATGTTTTCCTTACGTTCTTGCACTTAATTTGGATGCAATAGGTTAGGTTAGATTAGATTTCTTTAATGCTGTAGGTTTTGTTCCGTGTTTAGTTTATTTGATGCTTAATTTCAAGTTATCATTTTCTTTGCTGCAATTGTAGTTAGGTTAAATTAGATTTCCTTACCTGCATTGTCTTTCCTTAATTAGAACTAGATTTCATACTTACTTTGCTATTTCTTTTCGTAGTCATAACGTTTGAAAATCCAAACACCAGTTTCATATCAAAAACACAAAAGCAATAACATACGATCCTGAGATTTATCATGTACCAACTATATTCGTTGGGAGACGACTCGAGTTACTCTATGCTACATTAGTTTAGAGGAGTTCGATACTTAAATTGTATTTGATACTCGCGGTACGACACGCGTGCTTATCAAATTTGGCGCCGTTGCGGGGAATGTAGTGGTGCTTGATAATTATATCCTTTGATTCTATTTTCGATTGCTATATCTTTTTGTATACTGTTGCTGCCATTTTTTGTTTGTTTTGTGACAGGGCTGCAAGATCAAAATGTTCTCAGATTAGGACATCAAAATGTTTTCAACGGAGCAATCAGAGATCAAAAGTGCACTGTCAGAGTTAAAGCTTTGGGTGAAGCATGTGTTCCAACAAAGACCCAACAGTCATTCATCTACTTACTAGCAGCCATGTCAACAGTTTCAGCAACCAAACCAATATTTTCAGCAATCTCATTCAAATTTTCAGCAAGGGCAGCCACAATGTCAATCTTTCCAACAATTTCAACAGCATGATTCAAACTTTCAGCAGAACCAACCTTTCAATCAGCCACCACAGCAAGATTTCCAACAGCCCTATTCGAATTTTCAGTAAAAAAATCAATTTTTTCAGCCACAATTTCAGCAAGATTTTCAACCAAGTCAGAATTTTCAGCAAGGGTTCCAACCAATTCAGACTTTCCAATATCAAAATCAGAGTGGTCTTCAACCTTTACAGCAATATTCTCCACCAAACAATCAGAATTTTCAATTTCAAAATCAGAATTTTCAGCCCCAACTATTTCAGCAATTCAATCAACAATTCCAGCCCTATGATCAGAATTTTCAGAACAATAATTTTCAGCAACATCACCCAAGTTATCAAGATAATTTTCAGCAGTTTAATCAGTCCATTCAACCATTTGAACAACCCCAATTCCAACAATCACAGCAGGGTAATATTTTTCAGCAGGGTAATATTTATCCCGCCATACAAAATCTCAAAAGGCAAATGGGACAATTGGTTAATCAAATGAATCAAATACGAGCCCAAAGATCAGGACAATTATCTTCTCAAGCTACTTTTAATTCTGAGGGGCATGGAGAGGATACTCCTAGCATTAGCATGAATATGTCAGATGAAGTTGTTGAGGCAGAGTTTATCGCTGATGATGTTTCACTTGACATAGTAGGAGGGGATTTTAGCTCAGATAAGGTTAAAGATGCAGTAGAGACAGAGGCATTGGAGGACATGGATGGAAAATGCTTGTGACCACCTTAGACTTGATTCTGAAGCACTATAGGACCCTTTTCATTTTTTATTTTGTGATGATAGTGTTATTGATGGTCCTAATTTTTCTAATATTGTTGTTGCAGATATTATTGATGAAGCATGCGTTGCAGATGAATCCACAGGTGTAGGGGATTGCACTGAGCTCCAGGGACCACCAACATTGACTGATACATCAGAAGAGTCAGAGGATCAGAATGAAAGTGTAGGGACTTCCATGGTGGAAGCAAGAATCCAAGAATCACCTGCTTCAGTTGAGTGTCCACCAGAACCTGAACCTGAAGTGGAGCATGTACTTGACCAGGAGGGAACCACAGTTACATCTACTCTTTTAGAACCTCCAGGTATTCTTCAGCACGATCAGGTAAGTATTTCTCTTATGTCTTTGGAAAAATCAATGGAGGTACCTCAAACTGATTTTATTATTTGTGATACAGTTATGGATACATCTTTTGTAGAATTTGATTATGAAAATTCCATAGAGGTACCCAAGCTTGATTTTATTCATTGCGATGATATTCTAGATACATATTATGCTGAAACTGATTGTGAAAAATTTTTAGAAGAGCCTGAAATTGATGTTGTTTATTGTGATGAATCTCTTGCTATATCTTATGCTGAAGTTGAGTGTGAAAAACTTATGGAGGTACCCGAGATTGATTGTATTGCCTGTGAAACATTTCTTGATATACCTGATGTGGAAAATAATTGTGAAAATTGCATAGAGGTACCCAATTTTGATTTTATTGGTTGTGATGCATGTCTTGATACATCTTATGCTAAAGTTGATTGTGAAAAACTTATTGAGGTACCCGAGGTTGATTTTATTGGTTGCGATGAGTTTCGTGATGCATCTTTTGTAGAAAATAATTGTGATAAATTCATGGAGGTACCGAAAATTGATTTCATAGGATGTGACGCATATCTTGAGTCATTTTATGTAGAGGTTGTTCACATTTCACTCTTTTCTTACCCTACATGCGTGCGGGAGGTATTCTCTCTACATGGTTTTGCAGGATCCCGTAGGCTTCTAGAATGGGTACTGAAACATAATAGCCTACAACCTCCCGGAAGGACTTCTAGGGGACATGCAGTGGGAGGGGTCGAGTTCACTTTGATTTTCAATTATCTACCCCAAGAATGGATTCTGAACTTTAATCGTCTCCGACCCCCGTAAGATGCTTGTGCTAAATTTCCAAGGGAGAAATCCGTGCACTACGAGGTTGATCACATGAGGATAGTTCTCCCAAAATGGATGCTACGTGCTCTCTACCCTACTTAAAGGGGAGTTTGTTCCTTTTCTTTCCTTTTCTTGTTTTTCTTTATGTTTATACTCGCATGTTTGTTTGCTTTTATACTTTGCATTCATGTTTTGCTTCCTCATTCTGCATTTTGTTTGGTCTTGAATAAACCTTGTTTGACTTCTAGTTGTATCTCCCTACATGTTCCTTTATTATGCTTTAAGAATCATAAAAGATGGTTAAGTCTGACTATTGAGTTTTGGTTTCCTTGGTATGCTTGGGGACATTAATTGCATTTAGTCATTTGTTGTGGTGATAGACTCTATCTTGTTGGATTAAGCATGACATTTTTTGTTCACCTAGTGAGGATATTGCCATGTCTATCCTTAATCCTCTTATGTGTGATAGCATTTATGATACTTGACACTCTAGAACTTGCTTTGATTCTTTTTGAAATTACAATAGCATAAGCTTACATGAATATGATGGAGGCAACCTTTCTTGTTAAACTCTTAGTTTTCCCTCTACTTTGCTACTGTTATTAGTGAACGTTTCACCTATTACTTTCATGTTTCATTGTCTTTCAGATCCTCTCATTGTCACCATATTTTCACTGTTATATCTTTGTTAGCTTATTCTTTCCTTGAGCATGCGATGAAAGCATGGGGTGATTACATGATGAGTACATTTTTATTTATCTATTATTAGCCTCTATTATTGTAAGTTTGAGATGTTATCATGCTTTGTTACATATTTAGTAGTTTTCGCGAGACGCTCAAGTTTTAAGTGTGGGGGGGAGACAAGTGTGTATGGACGAATGCTTGTTGAAAAAAAAAATCCCTCTGAAAAAAAAACAGAAAAGTAAAAAAAACAGAAAAGAAAAGAATGAGAAATTAAAGAGAGTGAAAAAAAAATTCTCAAGCATTCGGGATTTTTGTTAGTGATGAACAAGAAGGAATATTTTCATAAAAGAATTTTTGATGTATACTCATTTGATATTTTTATTGAGAGAAACTCAAGAGTTAAGTTGTTGATACATACATGTATTTTTAGAAGTGTTGTAAGTGGTTATTGTGTATTGTATTGAGAATCTGCAAGGAGAATTTTGAGTGTTGGAGGTTTGATTGATTATTTTAGCCTATTGTTTGATTGTATACATCATGTTAATTACCCCAATACTTTCATGCTCTCTATGATCTTCTTTGTTATCTACCATTCTTGTTCTCTTGTTAGAAAGTGGTTTCATCATTATTCATTGAAAAGTCCTCTTGATTTGTGAACTTGTGTTATAGTAGTGGAGAAGTAGAAGATAAGCAAGCATATGGTAGTGCAATGTCATGAATGTTTTGAGAGAACTCCACTTTCATATTTATTATTTTTGTGAGCATCAGTGCATATATCCATCTTGAGAGGTTTTTGTCATGCTTAGTTTATTCAAGTTGATGAAATTACCATGATTTTGACTTATGTGAGATTTGGAACCATAAATACATGGATTCTTGAGACTTGATGATCCTAAGTAACCTTCTTTTATTATTTCTTAAAGTATTGATAGGGGATGTAATGTTTGGGAGATATTTTGTTTTCTTTGAGTTTTATTTACTTGCCCGAGACGTGCAAGCATTAAGTGTGGGGGAGATGATAACCACCATTTTATTGATTATTTTAGGCTCTAAAATCCATGTTTGATCCACATTTTATATGCTTAAGTTTGCAATTGTATTAGGTTTCATGTATTTCCTCTATTTTGGCTTTTAATTCAAATCTTTGTATATTTGCGATATTTTTTGACACTAAACTTGAATATCATTTTGTAGGCTTCAAATGATCATGGACCTAGATCAAATCGGGTCAGACTTGAGTCAGCATTGGATCCATATCAAAGGGATTAAGCATCAAATTAATAGGAGCCGTCCATTCCAGAGAACGGCTAGATCTGAGCCATCGGTCAACTTTTGGTCAATCCGAGTTCAAGATAGAATCAATCATGACCATAGATCAAGATCTGGAAATTTCAGCGAAATCAGAAGTAATCTGACCATTGGATCGAGTTCATGATGTTCTAGATCATCCATTCAAGAAAAAGGAAGATATGGACCATCCACCACTAATCTGGTTAATCCGAGCTGGGGACAGGTAGATCAGGACCATTGATTGGGATCTGTGGAGTTTGGTTCTGATCTGAGGAGATCCGACAGTTGGATGAAGCCAAATCAATCTCAGCCGTTCGTTGCTAATTCTCTTCTAACCTGTGGCTTGGCTGACTGGACTGAACCCAAGAGCTGGATTGGCTGATCGAACTGAACTGTTTAGTTTGCTGGGCTGCACACAAGGCTGGTTTGGCTGATCGAATCCAAGGTTGAACCGCTGAAGTTGGCTGACTGGACCGAACTGCTGAAGCCGAGACAATTAAAAGAAGGGGACTGCGCGAAGCTAGGCCAGACGAGGGGTTCCCGTCTCAAATCCATCCACCAAGGGTCGGCGATTTCCTCCCACTTCATCGCCGCTGGTCGGAGCTTCGATCGATCGCAGACGAGGGGTTCCCGTCTCGATCAGATCTTCTCCATCCACTCTCCACCATCAACGCCATCTCACTCTCGATGCGGTTGCTCGGGAGCGGAGAGGGGCGAAAGGGGATTATCCACTTCATCGCAGCCATCACACCAAAGCTAGGGCCCAGGAGTTCCGAGCCCTAGTCGACTTCACCGCCACTGACCAAAATTCCTTCGCAGCATTCATCTTAACAGCAATTTCATTACAGCACAGCTTCAATTCCCAGCAGTTTTTCCTTCACAGCAACTTCCTCTTCATCAGATTTGGCAGCAATTTCATTACATAGCAGCTCCTTCCCAGCAGATTTGTTTCCAAGCAGAGTTTTCTAACACCGTTCTTCTACTTCACAGCAGATCCAGCAGCCCCGAAATTGACAGCAGCTCCTTCATCCAGCCTTCATCAGTTTCGGCAGAACCCAATTTGCTGCAATTCTTCCTCACAGAACAGAATCCTTGGGTTAAATTGCATGTTTCAATTTGATTCGGCTATTGATTGTTTGCTAGTGAATGTTTGCGTTAATTTTTGAATGGTTGTAGTTGATGGATACCCTATGTTTCAACTTGCATGTACTTTTGTCAATTTTCTTCATGCTCATTACGTGTTTGATGGAATTCCCAAATCATTCGTGTTACTTGGATTGTTGCAATTAAGTTCATTGAATTCTTGCAATGTTTTGTTAATTGAATGCTTCATGTTTTCCTTACGTTCTTGCACTTAATTTGGATGCAATAGGTTAGGTTAGATTAGATTTCTTTAATGTTGTAGGTTTTGTTCCATATTTAGTTTATTTGATGCTTAATTTCAAGTTATCATTTTCTTTGCTGCAATTGTAGTTAGGTTAAATTAGATTTCCTTACCTACATTGTCTTTCCTTAATTAGAACTAGATTTCATACCTACTTTGCTATTTCTTTTCGTAGTCATAACGTTCGAAAATCTAAACCCCAGTTTCATATCAAAAACACAATAGCAATAACATACGATCCTGAGATTTATCATGTACCAACTACATTCGTTGGGAGACGACTCGAGTTACTCTATGCTACATTAGTTTAGAAGAGTTTGATACTTAAATTGTGTTTGATACTCGCGGTACGACACACGTGCTTATCAGTGAGTAGACTTGGCCTCGGCGCTGCATATGCCCGGCCAAGAGCTGTGAAACCCTACTGCCTCTCTGTAAGTAGGCTTGGCCTCGGTGCTGCACATGCTCGGCCTAGAGCTACAAAACCCTACTACCTCTCGGAGAGTAGGCTTAGCCTCGGTGCTGCACATGCCCGGCCAAGAGCTACAAAACCCTACTGCCTCTTGGTGAGTCGGCTTGGCCTCGGTGTTGCACATGCCCATCCAAGAGCTGCAAAACCCTACTGCCTCTCGGTGAGTAGGCTTGGCCTCGGTGCTGCACATGCCCGGCCAAGAGCTACGAAATCCTACAGCCTCTCAGTGAGTAGGCTTGGCCTCGGTGCTGCACATGCTCCTCCAAGAGCTCCGAAACCTTACTGCCTCTCGGTGAGTAGGCTTGGCCTCGGTGCTGCACATGCCCGGCCAAGAGCTGCAAAACCCTACTACCTCTCGGTGAGTAGGCTTGGCCTCGGTGCTGGACATGCCCGGCCAAGAGCTGTGAAACCCTACTTCCTCTTGGTGAGTAGGCTTGGCCTCGGTGCTGCACATGCCCCGCCAAGAGCTACGAAATCCTATAGCCTCTCGGTGAGTAGGCTTGGCCTCGGTGCTGCACATGCTCGGCCAAGAGCTCCGAAACCTTACTGCCTCTCGATGAGTAGGCTTGGCCTCGGTGCTGCATATGCCCGGCCAAGAGCTCCGAAACCTTACTGCCTCTCGGTGAGTAGGCTTGGCCTCGGTGCTGGACATGCCCGGCCAAGAGCTGTGAATCCCTACTTCCTCTTGGTGAGTAGTCTTGGCCTCGATGTTGCTCATGCCCGATCAAGAGCTGCAAAATTCTACTGTCTCTCGGTGAGTAGGTTTGGCCTCGGTGCTGCACATGCCCAGCCAAAAGCTGCAAAACCCTACTGACTCTCGGTGAGTAGGCTTAGCCTTGGTGCTGCACATGCCCGGCCAAGACCTGCAAAACCCTACTGTCGATCGGTGAGTAAGCTTGGCCTCAGTGTTGCACATGTCCGGCCAAGAGCGGCATAATCCTACTGCCTCTCGGTGAGTAGGCTTGGCCTCGTTGTTGCACATGCCCGGCCAAGAGCGGCAAAGCCCTACTGCCTCTCAGTGAGTAGGCTTGGCCTCCGTGCTGCACATGCCCGACCATGAGCGGTAAAATCCTACTGCCTCTCGATGAGTAGGTTTGGCCTCGGTGTTGCACATGCACTGCCACGAGCAGCAAAACCCTACTACATCTCGGTGAGTAGGCTTGGTCTTGGTGCTGCACATGCCCGGCCAAGAGCTGCAAAACCCTACTGCCTCTCGGTGAGTAGGCTTGGCCTCGGTGCTACACACGCCCGGCCAAGAGTTGGTAAGCCTGATTACCCCCGTGGGACCCTTGTTTCTACAAATATGGTTGTTTGCCCCTAGATGATTATGGCAAAGGGTAACCTTGGGGTAAGGGTCGGGGACAAAACATTTTAAACAGGCAGGAAACCACTCAAAATATAGGAAGTACAGGGATGTTTGCTTTTAAAGTTGAAACAACTACATATTTATCCTGCAAGGGAAAGTTTAAAAAGAAGAAGAAGAGGCAGAGGGCAAGGAGTGGCCAAGGAGCCTGGGCCCAGGTCAAGAATGATTCTATAGATTCTGCTCTTCAGGAGTAAGCTCGTCCCATACCTGCTGGACAATTATAGCACTCAAATCTGCTCTAGGTTTCAGCAGTTGATCCTTCTCCAACTGGCTGATAACACCCTGGAAGCCCTGTTTGAGGCGCTTCAATGCTTGTCTAGCTAAAATCTCGGTGTACTCCTCCAATTCCAGGAACTTAGACTTGGACTCCTCTCCCTCCTGGGACAGTTGGGCTGCATGGCCACTCTGTTGTTGCTGCAGTTGGGCCTCAACCTCCTCCTTGGCCGCCTTCAGCATTGTCACCTCTCGGAGTAGATGATCCTGAGCCCCTAACATCTCTTGGAGCTTCTGGGTAGCAATGGAAGCTTGGGTCTCAGCCTGGGTAACCTTCTCTTGAAGATTAGCGGCATAAAAGATCAATAGCTCTAAATCGTATTCTCTCAGAGCCATTAGGCGCTCCCATTCCGTATGCCGGTCCTCCAGGGCTTTCTTTGTAGATTCCAGGAGGCTGACTTGATCAGACAACACCCTCGCCCGCATCTGGAGCTGCTCCCACTCCCGAGATCGTTTCCACAAGTCCTCAGTGAGGGCTTGTTTCTTCTCGGTCTCGAGGCATTCCCGGAGTCTGTAACCATGTAAAGTATCCTCAGCAGCTATCAGGATGCTGAGATAATGCTCTATCATCGTATGGAGGCCTCGGTTGACCTCCAACTACAGGAGACCGGCTTCATGAGTCTGACCGGCCTCCACGTCTTCCACTCGCTGGAGAAGGCCTTCAGTGACTCCCCTGGAGCACAACAAGCGACTCGTAGCTCAGTTAGAAGCAACCTACGATGCGGGACAAAGACAGTCAGGACAAGACACCGAAATAAAGAGGAAGAGTTCAAGAATAATCACCGTCAGCAGTGACTGATGTAGCATGCCCAGATATTGGGCTGATCCATCTTCCCGCCACGGTAGAACAGGAGGAGGAAGAACTTCCTTGGCAAGGGGCCTTGACTGGCCGGGAACGTCTCTCAGGTCAGGGGCGTCCTCCTCTGAACTAGAAGCCATTGGCGAACCTTTAGAGGTGATCCCCTTTATCCGGATGGATTGGGAACTCTCCGTTGCCTTCTTCTTCGCCACTGAGGCCTTCCGGTGGGAGCTGGGCATGTATTTGGACGTCTCCTTGCCGCGGGGAGCAGTAGGGAGGTCGGATGGGGGAATCAAGGCGTCGCCGATGGGAGTAGGGGTCGCGGCGACGGGCGAGGAAGATCCTTCCCGAATTCTCGGGGACCGGGGAACTGCACCCTCAGGGGCAGCAGAACGTAGGACCTCTAAGGATGGGCCTTTCTTCAACCACTTCAGGGGGTGATCCCTCTAGGACAGCCGCTTCCGCCGTCTTTTCTTGAGAGCGTGGGTCTCTGGGGGCGCGATAGATGGAGGGGGTGCAACATCCCCCTCTGGTTCCTCGGAGGGAAAGGCAGTCGAACCCCCTTTAAGGTTCATCGGCAATGCGGTGCTCCAACATCTTGGGGGACCTCTGGGGCTTCCCGGACCACTGAGTTCTCGCCCACTTCCTCGCAACCCTCCAGGGAGGCACCCACAGGAGCAGAAGAAACTAAGCCAGGAACCAGCGCTTGTTCGTTGGCCTGGTCCCACTTCAGGATCCGGCTAATAACTCGAGAAAACATGACGTCGTCTGCAACAAGGAGACAAGAGGGCATCAGTTAGCATTAACTAGGAAAATGCACCAGAGAAAAAGTAACTTACGAAGATTGGAGCTAAGGTTCAAAGTTTTCGGACTAAGCTCGACCCGATAAAGGAGCACCTCGCATTGCACCAGTTGGAGGCCGTGGAATTCCATCCCTGCCAGGATACCCCTGGCCCTCTGATATCCCACGTCCTGCTAGAAGTCGCTGAGGTCAGGGATAGAGGGTAAGCTGGGAGATACCAATGGGTGAGATCTATTCTCTTAGATCGATAGACACGGTAAGTTGGGAGATAATATTAATAATATGATATGCTGATGATTATTGACGGAATCCGTGTCCTGATAAGTTAGGATGATGATGCCCCCTTGATGAGCTCAAAAGGTTCATCGTGCTAAACCCTGCAGGTGGATTTGATCCGGCACGTTGATAAGGTTGAGTTGTACTAATCAAGGATCCAGAAGTTAATTAATTTAAATTGTCAGTAATTTAATTAATTAGTGGGCATGCGAGATCTTAAACACGGGGGGGATGGACGACTCGTAATATGTAGAGCCCATATGAAAATATGGGGGTTGGTGAGGAAGTTCAATTAAGATCCTTTAATGGAATGGATCTTAATTAATGGATCGGGTTTGAATCCATTAGTGGGCCAAGAACCAACTCCTCCTCTTGGTCCTTGCCTTAGCCCTATAAATACCCTATGAGATCAAGAAGCCAAAGCCAATTAATCAATCCACAACCAAAGCCCTCTCCTCTCTTCTCCTCTCCTCTCTCTCCCTCTTAGGGTTTCAGCGTCGATCATGAGAAGAGGGGTTCTCCCCTTCGGTTCTCTCCACCTCCTCCACCAAACTCCGGCTGAGGCTCAAGGAAGCATGTTAGAGACCTTCTCTACCGTGCGTGAGGCTCAGGGAAGGCGGAGGAGGCGTCGGCGGCCAGCTACAGGCGGCGCAACCAAGGGGAGGGAGAAGGGTTTGCATGGGCTGTTGGGGCTAGGAAGAAGGTAGTTTCTCTCCTTCTTCTTCTTCTACATCTTCCTCTCAAGGTGCGCCACTGGTCCGGAGGGCTTGGAGCCGGCTTCGGTGGTCGGCGGTCGGCGGCGCAAAGGGAGAGGGAAGAGGCCGGCGGCGCAAAACCCTAGTGGCAAGGGTTTTAGTCGGCTATGAAAAGGGTATTGGTTTGAGCTCTTGGTGATCTCGGATCACGGTAGATCGTCGCCCACATGACGTCCGCGAAGGGAGGGACATAAGGTAGAAGACTGCGAGGTAATCGGAAAGGTATAACTTTCCCTACGCTCCATTGTATTTCCTTATGTTATTTTTGTGCCATGATCATATGCATCGTCATTTTATATACAAGAATTTATTGTTTTGATTGTAAAATATGATTAATAAATTCTTAACTGAACCCCGACCATAAACACAAAAGTCGGCGGTCAACTCGTCGCCTTTTCCGCGGTCAGATGATCGAGCAAATTACAAGGCTAATTTTGGTAATTGGCTAAGTTGTAATTTGAATCGTTCGATACGGCACGAGACGGTTGATGGGAGACGGCTCTCTATTTGGATTAAATTTTAATCCGTAGGCATGGAGAGGTTTCTCGGATCGACTAGGTATTCGCTTAGGAAACTCGTCAAGCCATACCCAACAGTCTATGTCTCATTGTTCAATCTAGATATCGAGGATAGAAGGATAAAGTCATACATTGTCATAGTCATGGAGGTTAAGTCGGATCTTAACTTTCTTATCACTTGGGTAGTAATGATGCATTGCTAAATATCGCTCATTGCTCATTGCTTATTTATCTAAAGTGGTTTAGACACATTGACAATGTAATGAGAACCTATTGGGTCACACACTAAGGACATGATACTTTGGAGAATAATTGATCTTAGTTTGACTAAGATTTGATCCAAATTGGATTAATTGAGTTAGACTCAAGTGAATCCATTTGAATTATGGGATTGAGCTCTAATTTGAGTTATACTCATTTAGATTAGACTCAACCACATTTGAATGAGATATTAATTCATGAAAATGCTTAATGAATTAATAATAGAGGAAGATGAAAAGTTTCTCTTCATTGGATGAAGAGAAGTTGAAGAGACACATGACAAACATATGCTTTAATTGAATTTTTATTGGCTTTAACGAAGGAAAGCTAAATGGACAAAAACTTTTCATATTTATGGGATAAGTATAAAAGAGTTTTTCTTATCATTTTAATGATGTTCTTATCATTTTTCTTCTCCTCCTTCCCTTTGGTCGAATCCTTCTCCTCCTCTCCTTCTTGCTTTGTGAATCTTCTCTTGTGGCTAGCACCACAAAGGCGATTCTTCTCCGAAACTTAATAGATCATGTTCATGTTGATACACATAGAGGCACGGATACTTGAACGTGCAAGAGATCTAGCGTACCTTGGACGAGCGGGATAATCGAAGGGTACGCTTCAAAGGTATACTTATAAGATAGGAATTTGTAGATCTAACTTTGTATGAGTTTTTCTTTCGCATGGATCGCTCATGGGATCTATTATTTCCGCTACGATTTTAAAATGTTTATACCTATAGATCACTACACTAAGTACCTGACATGATACTTAGATCACAAAGAGTAGTGTACAACAAGTTTGGTCTCATATATCAAAGGGAATTAATGAAAAATCTTACAAATTTCATTATATTAATACAAATAAAGGATATATGATTCAGGAGAGACATCAAATTAGTTGGAACCTCAAAATCATAACCTACCCACTTGGGTATCTAGGGTATCTAGGACTAGATTAATCAAGGTCAGTTATAACTTGTTAAGACCAAAGTTTAATACTAAATCCCCTAGGTAAGACTAATTAGAAAGCTTTATCTTAAGCACGTGGTTACTTCTAATGATGTTCAAGTAACTCATCACAACCTGGAAGCTTATTCAAGGAAGCTTAATCAAACATAAGTTAAAAACAACCTCTGAATATCAACCCAATTCATCTCACAAACACTATAGGATTACCTTGGTTGAAAATTTAAACCAGGTGGATGAAAATTAAAATTAAAAGTAAAATTAAAATTAAAATTAAATTAAAGCTTAACTAGATTATTTAAACTAAATTAAAATTAAATTTTAAACTTAACTAAACTGAAATTAAACTAAATTAAAACTAAAAAATGAAATTATATCATAATTAAACATAAATTAAAAAGTAATTTAAACTTAATTAAATTAAAATTAAAATTAAACCAAATTAAAACTAAACTAAACCAATTTTAAATTACAATCTTAGCTTAATCAATTATAATCTGAAACTAATTCAATTAAAACACCATTAATTCTTAATTATTTTAATTAATTTAATTCTCAATTAAAATTTAACTTAATCAGTTTTAACTTAATTAAGACTTAATGAATCTAATTACTTTTATCTGATTTAATTCAAGTTAAATTCAAAATTAATTTATAAACTTAATTTCAAAATCAAATCTAAAGTGAATTAAACATCCCACACAACTATAAGGTTACCATGTGTTTGAAAATTTAGAATAGGTGAAATGCTAGGAAAAGTAAATGAAAAATATTGATTGATTGAGTGCTATTATATGTGTTGGACCGTTGGCAGGCATGTGTTGGACCATTGGCAGGCATGCAAGAGGAGGATGTTGGATTCTGTTATGGGATTCTTCCCTATATCCTCGGATTAAAATTCTATTGATTAGAACTAATCCGGATAGGGAAAGAAAACTTCCCGAACAACCTTTTTCATCTTCATGTTTTTCGATTGAGTGACCGCTTGAATAAACTTATTGTTCAAGCTGCTTGAACAAACTTGTTGTTCAAGCAATCAATCTACTTAATTACTCGATTAGCAGCAGAAAAGAAGATGAAGAATTAGTTCACCGGTTCTTGTGTTCAATTCAGGATCCAAGTAAACATATAAATACAATTAAACAAGAATAAACCAAAGGAATAAAACTAAGATATATCTCTTGTTTTATCTCTTGTGTGGGTGATGATCTTCCAAGAAACGAAGCCACCAACATGCCTCGCCCTCTTACTTGTTGCGCCGGCCAAAAGGAGATGGCTCTCCTTTCTTGCGTGACCGAACCACCTCGCTTCTTCCTTGATGTGCCGCATGCCCAAAGAGGGAAAGAAGAGAAAGAAGAGAAGAAGAAGGAAGAGCTCTCTCCTTCTCCCAAAAACCTAGCCGCCCACCTCCTTGCGTCCTTGCGTCGGCGCCGCACACCACCAAGGAGAGAGAGAGAGAGAGAGAGAGAGAGAGAGAGAGAGAGAGAGGGAATAAAGAGGCTTAGGGCTTGGTTCATGATGGCTTAGGAGGGGAGATAATATAAACATAATAAGGTGGAGCCCATATATTACTATGAGGTTAGTGCGGTAGTTCAATAATAACCCATTGTGGAGCGGGTTATTATTAACAGTTCGGGTTGAGGATCCGTTAGGAGACTAAAACCAACTCCTCCTCATAGTTCCTATTGTAGGAACCAATCTACAATAGGAACTATGAGGAGGAGTTGGTTTTGATCTCCTAACGGATCCTCAACCCGAACTGTTAATAATAACCCGCTCCACAATGGGTTATTATTGAACTACCGCACTAACCTCATAGTAATATATGAGCTCCACCTTATTATGTGTATATTATCTCCCCGTATTTAAGATATCACATGTCCATTAATTAATTAATTAATGACAATTTAATTAATTAATATCTAACTCCAAGAGTAGTACCACTCAACTTTATTATCATGTCTTACCAAGTCCACCTGCAGGATTTACATGATAATCTTTATGAGCTCCTCAAGGGGACATCATCATTCTAAATAATTAGGACACAATTTCCTTTTATAATCAATGGCACACCATATAAATAATATTATTTCTCAATTTACCGGGCCTATTGATTTAACGAATAAATCTCGCCCATTGGTAAATTAAAAAAATAAATATTAAGTACATGTGTCTGTTATTATATCGGATTAAGACCATATACATCCATAATAACCTGAAGTCTTGTTCGATTACATAGTCAGTATAAATCAAATCACCTCAAATCGGTCATGCACAATACACACAAAGTGTACTAGTGTAATTCTATAGTCAAGATAGACTAATACCAAATTACACTACAACTGTTTCAATGGTTTGTCCAAATCCATCTTGATTGTGAGCCACTACTTATACTTTACGAGGAACTAATAATATGATCATCTGTGTGACACCACAAATCATATTATTTACAATATGAAGTAATGGACAATTGCATATATATAACAAATATAAAATGCAAACATATGACCACTGTGATTCTTATTCCAAAAGAGATGTTCATACAAAAGCTAGGTTTATAGTATACATCCTAATAGGGATGAATTGCCTTGCAAATTAGAACTAAATCCTGCACAACTCTTGCAAAAATAAAAGTTAGTTTCAGCAGTAAATTAAAAACAAAACCATAAACAACAACTAAAAGGGTGAGACTACGATTTACTTGGTTACAACCAGGACGATTATTAATTCAAGACAGTGAAAGCGCACTAGAAAGAATCATCTTTTGTTTTAGGCAGAGAAGCCTCTTACACTCTTTGAGAAGAATAGAAAAAGACTAGGAATATTGATTACAATTGTTCATCTTTAATCATAGCTTTAAGGGACTATTTATAGTCTGAAAAGTGACTTTACCGTTGGGCTGACGTGGACCTGAGGCGCCTTAATTGTGATCTAAGATGCCTTAGATGGATAAGTTTTTATCCATGCTTCCAATGGTAGGTTGTTGATAATTTCTATTCTGAGGCGCCTCAGTTCTGATTTAAAGCGCCTCAAGTCCAAACGGAGGCGCTTCAGTTTAGCTTTTGCGTAAAGTTGATTCTTTCAGCTAAGACACCTCCTAAGGCAACTAAGGCTCCTCAGTTGACCAAATGCTCAAGGTCAACCTCCATGTTGACTTTTTCATCCGTCTTTCACTTGGGTGATTTTTGTCCAACCACAGCTAGGCTCACCCAAACCCGACTCTGACCTTCAGCTCGAATAGACTTTCTCCCGACTTCTCATCCCTCGGATGTCGTATGCATCCTTCTTGCTCCACTGGTGTACTCTTCCATAGACCTCCGCATCCCTCAGATGAACCAAGACTGTCGGCTCCCTTCCCGTACTATTCTTCTCGTCCGCTGCGTCTTCCACTCAACTTCTTATGCTTCTAAGCTCCTGCACACTCAGACATAAAGATCAAACACGACCAGGACCTAACTACAAAAAGGCTTAAAAATTTAGAGGACTAAAAAACTTAAAAAGCCAAAATTAGGGGTCTTAATTGCATTAGCTAAGATTTGATGGCTAAACTGCAAAAGCACCCTAACTCTTTATATTTTCTTTTTCCCCTTTTTCTACCGAAAAACCTCCCCTCTTCGACAACTTCTCCCGACTCCTTCTCCTCGACACCAAAAATCGCCGCTAATCCCTCATCGCGTGAAATCGAAACCACCTCGTAACTCTGATCGCGTCACCGCCCTCATGCAAGCAAGCCTACGCCACAGCTTCTCCTCGCACGAACAAGCCGACACTCGAACCCTATTCCTACTCTTCTTCTTCCCCTGCGATTCACTTCTTTCCCCTGTGCGCGTCGACGTCCAATCCGTCTTCCACGCCCATCTCTTTATACCACAGCGACCTCTGTACTTTGACTGGAAGTTGTTGATTTCTTCAGATCCAAGCAGAGGTGGGAAGTGGAAGAAGAGTGCATCCGTGGCTTATCTCTGGTAAGAATTGATTGTACTTCATGGCGAGGAAGTGGAGGAAGTTGGTTTGAGTTAGGATGGCGTGTTGATACAGATTACTAAGTGATTTTTGCATCCAATGTTGCTTTCTTTGTTTCTTTTCATCGTTGGAAAAGTATAAGTTTTTATGCAAAGAAGAAACTGTGATGCATATAAGTATTTTTTTTATCATCTAGTAGCATTCAAGAACATTGATATTATGATAGAACTCATATTGTGGTTCCCTTGTAATGTTTGATAGAACTTTAAGTGACAGCAAGAACTTGCACGGTGAATTCTCAAATGGAATAGGCAATGAAAGTGAAACCATTAGCAGTAGATAAAGCATTGCTTCACAAGAGATGAGGAATTAATTAGGCCACATGTCCACTAAGTATTGTCGATCACAGGTTGGTCGAGACATTACTAGAATGCGATCATTGGACTTGATAGATGTGAATGAGTTAGCCACTATAAGATATATAGCCCTAATGGTTAGACTTTCTGATGAATTCTTGGATTTTTTTTTATTATGGCTATGAGCTTTTCTAGGGTATGTATAGTTAATTTTAATTTGGGAATTTAATTAAATAACCTAATTGTGGTAATTAGGTTAGGGAAAAGAACTCATTGTAGTTTGTGAACTTATTTAAATAGATGTTGTAATTAGGATTTGTCTTAATTTTGTTTAGGTATAGTTTAGCTAATCTTATAATTTGTTAAGTAGCTAAACTTAGTCCTTGATACAGGACCTTGACCTTGGACTCGCACGGTTGATCATGGAAGGTTTTCTTCATTTCAAGACTTCTCTATTTGAGGCGGGTATTTCTCCTTTGTTTCCTGTAGATTATTGAACTTAAATCCATGACTATTTTATTTCTGAGTATGACTGTTTTACCTTACTCTTTGTCTTTTAATATCATCAGTTGATACCTTCTTTGCTTGATCTTTGAGCTAATTAAATTTTATGTTCATACAGTCTCATCGTTGATTTTATATTCTGTAAAATACTGCTTGTATGCGAGTACTTAGAAATGATCATTAAACACAACTTGGGTTTAGTTAGCATTAGAGATACCCTGCCCAGTAGTTTAGTTGCATGTTTGATGATTTTTTATATTTATTTATTGTATCATTGCATTGTCATTACTTGGTTGATTGTGCATTTAGTATTATACACCATATCTGCATAGTTGCATGCTGACGAGTATCGACTTTCATATGGTTAAGTCCGTCGTCAACCATTTAGTTGCTCTACCCACTCAACCACTCATCATAGTAGTTGCTAGAGTGCGAGTAATTGTCCTGTTATGCCACACTCGACCACTCATGAGTAGTGGATGTTGGAGTTGTAGGCAAGCAGTTGACACCCTCACCATTATTTTTGAGGGATACCAAAGTTGTTGGTGGCTCCCCCTTTTTCCTGGGGTCTTTAGAGTAGTTGGCTCCCCAGCATCCTGCCCACTCAACCACTTGTACTAGTGGTAATCGTTGGGGTGCGTACAGTTGTCACAACCTTACCCACTCAGCCACACAGATATAATGTGATGGTAGCTTGACTGGCGTCAGGGGTGACACATATCATTGCATCATATGCATTTATTACATTTTATATTTCTTATGTTTGATGTATTTATATGAGTTATGATTGCTGCATTTAGTTGTCATGCATATATGCTTTGTTATTCTGTTATCATTCTATTGCACACATGCCTAGATGTTATTCTTGTTTTGCAGACTGTATACCGTTATTTCTTTCTACTTGTTTTACCTTTTATTCTACAATACATTTATCTACTCTTATACCCGCAGAGTCTGTCCGGAGTCACCACTCCTACCATCTAATTTTGTTTCAGGTAGTAAATAGATGCATTACCTAGAGCTAGGAGAGGATCTAGTTGTCAGTCTCATGTCGTCAAGTCCTTTTGGAGTTTTTCAGTATTTATTTTATTTCTGCATTTACTTTATTTCTGCACTTTCATTATTTCCGCAGTTACTTCATTAGACTAGTATTTATCTTCTCAGTAGACATATGTATAGTCTGGTGTGTTGATTTTGGGATTTAAATTTGAGTTTGATTTTGGATATGGACTCTTTTTTTCTTCTATCTTTTATATTGATATTAATTGCGTGGTTGTGGAACTTATTTTGCTATCGTGATGCCAACCGTATGAGACTATGATATATTTTATGGAGAGTTATGTATAAATATCCCAGATTGTCCGTCGTACAAAGGAGATGTTGCCCGATTTTCGAACAAATATGAGTCTCTGAGGGTGTGACACCTACAAATGAAAAAAAAACTTGAAGGTAAGCAGTACTGACATGTGAGATGAGCCAACAAACTCATCCTTTTGCATGAGCCATCAAACACATCCTTTTCGTACTCTACCTCTAAGGCCAGCAATTACGTTCTCACAGATGAACTGATGACTAGCATATACGGTGTTGTCATCTTAAAGTCTGGAAGTCAAAGTCTGACAAAATCAGTGTGTTCGTCCTCCCCACGTACTAGCCATAATATACGGGCTAATAGTCCCCGTGATTTATCTCCTCCATATTGACCCTGGACAAATTAGCGGGAGCTCTGAGAGTGAGTGAATCGCCTTTGCCACCTCTAAGGTCAGCAATTACGATTCTCAATCTTGATAACTTCAATTTTTTTTTGTTTTTTTTTGCTCCTCTTTTCAGTGTTTTTCCCCCCGAATTGGATCCAGGCATTGAGCCATCACGTTCCTTTCCTTTTTCATGGGTTTTTAAGCTTTGTTAGAGACTCATAGTAGCAGCTTGATTACTCTGGTGCTATTTAGTTTAAAGTAACCCTGTGCAGTTTTTCTGTGCTCTTTGGTGGAAGTAATGCAGAGTCCGAATGGACCATGCCGTCTTTAATGATGCTGCTCTTCGACTAAAGTCATGAATCCTACTCGATCATGCCATCAAAATAAGCTGGAGCAAAACTCCATAATGAGCAAAAACATGATATCTAGTTGTCTTTTCCTTCACGCGCAGAAGATAAATAAATCCCTGACTGCTTTAATTTATTATGTTCTCAGGTAAAAGTTCTTCAGGTAGCGTAAAGGGTGCCTCCTGCTCCATCTCCCTCAAGTCTTCACAACTACGCCTCCGCTTTAAAGCCTTACTCAGGGGAAAAAATTGCCTTTCTCTTGCTAATTACTATTTGTAAAAGGATTACTTATAGGTAGACAATGGTTGGATCTAATTGCTATTTTTGATTTAGATCCTACCAAATCCATGTGCTTCTAAGTGGCGGCATAATCTAATATTCAGTACTGCTGCTCTCTAATGATTGTTTAAAGCTATAAATGTGAGAAAAGTGTGTTTGGAACACAAAATTAGCCAAACAGTTGTAAAGTTATAGTTGTATAATAGAGCTGAAATCGAGAAGAATGCGGTTGAAAAATAGAAAAACAAAACTAAAAAGAAGGGAATTATGAACTTAACGAATCACGAGAAAGAGCCAAAATCTCCATCTTTGCTTTGGCCTCTTTGAATATTATTTTTTTTTTCAACTTCTTTTTCACTTTCCCTCTTCCTTGACCGAATGCTTCCTGTAACTAATTAGTAGGCGGTCTTTCCCCAAAAGCTTCCTATTTAACCTGGCGGTGAGCCTGTGAAAGCTTCAGACGAACAGAGAGCAGAGGGCAGGCTTGTGTTGTATGTTCTTGAAACATGATGGCCATGGACAACTATTTTCTATTGCCTCCATGGGATTGTGACTGGGATCCACACACCTTTGGCTCTGCAGGCGATCTCCATCAACAGCTCATGCCTTTGGGTTAGTGATACAGTGCCTAGCTAGCTAGTTTGATATTCTGTTAATTCAGTAATTATAGTGAGGCGTACGTGCATGCAGCGACGGCGTCGTCCTCGCAGGCCTCGACGGGCTACTTGCAGGACGCCGTCGCCGGGTGGAGCAGCCGGAGCAAGCGGCGACGCCTGGCTTCATCGCCCTCCCATGTTCACTACTGCTCTGCTCCGTTGACCACCGGCGACCTCCGTGATATTCTCCAAGTAGCTAGCTAGCTAGTACTTTCGATTGCAATAACAACGGAACTAAATTGCTTGCTAGTAGACATTTTTGAGATTTTAATTTTGATATTTAAGGGATTCTTGGATTCGAGTTATCTTGGAGATCCATTGCTCGACCAGAGTGGCAGGCCTATCGAACCAGGTAATTAATTAATAATTAATCTGTACATAAATAACTTTTTTCTGGAAGTTTATTAATTAATTCTTTTTGGTTAATTTGTCTCAAGGTTCTTCTCCTCCCTGCGGAAAGTCACTGCGGTGCTCCAAAGAGCTGCAGCAAAAAGATCATATCCAAGACCCAAATCCTAAAGCAAAAGCACTCACTCTGAAAGGTAATTTCGAGTTCTAATTAAAGTCGCTAATTCAAGATTTGCCTTGTAATTAATTACTTAATTACAGAGAGCGAGAGAAGGGGTAGCGGCAAGAAGAAGAGCATCGCGTACCCGTTCGCGGTGGTGAAGCCGGGTGGAGTGGACGGAGGCGTGACGCTGGACGACATCAACGCAAAGCTCTTGAAGAGGCCGAGGCGACCGGTCCGACACCCGGTGGGGGAGTTTGCCGGCGGGCCGCGCGTGGTGTCGCCGGCGGGGCCGGGGCTCTCCGGCAAGGCCGTGGTCAGCATGACGAGGATTCAAACGCGGGGCAGGGGGACGATAACGATCATAAGGACCAAAGGCTGACCTGTCATGTACCTGTTCCGTGTATATATATATATACACTGCGCGCTAAGCATGAATAGAATTATAGTTAATTAATTTCTTCTGCTAAAGCATTGATGATTATTATTCTTAATATGCATAGTCAATTATATTCACTTCACCAAAAAAATACAAAATGCATATAACATATATTTTAAAATTTTCTATTGTAAACGGAATTTATTATCATTATATCATTCTAAAATAATTTAAAATTTGTTGTTATCAACTTTTATTTGTGATTAGTTTGGTTGGAAACGCATTGACAGAAAAGATTTTTTTTCTTTATCTTTTAAGTGGGGCATAAATAAATATCATAAATTTGTTTAAGAGTAAAAGTAGTTAAAGTATGATAAAAGTAACTTTGAGATTTACCGATAATTTTAAGGTTCCTACTAGGGGATGTGTTGAGATAAATTATAATTTCTCTCAATAAAAATATTAATTCTTTATTTTGTTTCATTCATGCTCATTTTGACGTACAAATGAAAAATAAATATTTAAATTTAAATTGGTAGATTGGTTCAACCACTTCACTAGGAAGGAGAAAATAATCTAATCCCTCAACAAATGCTATTAAAGTAAGAAAAAATTTGCTTGAAAATGATAATTTATAAAACCCACGTGATGGTGTCTATTTTCACTTGCTGTAAGCCTCTGACTTCTCTTCTCCCGGACACCTTTCGAACTAAGGATATAGTGATCTCTTAGCTACTAATGGTCTATGGCTTGCGAGGCAAAGAGCATCAGCAGTTGCCCGGCGCCACCAACATGGTCACTTCAATATTCAAATCAGAACCAGCTCCCAAGAGAAGACCTGTAGAGACGTAAGGGCGAGCGAAAAAGTGAGAAATCAAAAGACAGAGAGTTCACTAGAGAAGAGTTGTATCCGTGCATGAGAAGAAAATCATCATACATTAGCCTACCTTCATTTTCTATTAGTTGTTCTCCTAAAAGACGATTACGGGATAGTCGCTGGCCTTCGGAAGCCAATAGGGAATAACCGTTGTTGAGGAGTTGTTAGGAGATAGTCGTTGGCTTGAGGAGTTATTTAGGGAACAACTATTAACTCTGAGAGGCTGTTAGGAGAGAACAATTAACTTGAAGGATTGTTAGGAGACAACTGTTAGCTCTGTGATCCTGTCGTAAAGTGAGGTGGAATCCCTAACTACGGGATGGTCTCCCGAGCGCCATGAGCAGCTAATGCTGGCTCCGATCTGTGAGAAAATGACTGTTAACAAACCCGCAGAGAAAAACCCCTGGTTAGGCCCTTCGATGGTCAAATCAGTATCTGCAGGAATATAGTGAAGCAAAGAGAGCAGTAGACGAGAGCAAGATCGCGCATAAATGCGGAATGAGGAAGGGAGGAGCTTATATAGCTGGGGGAGCTGACAACCCCTGTCTATGTTAATCACTTTTCGGTACCTGCATAAGACAGGGGTATGGGTGCTTGTCAGCTCATGGGAAGTCGCCGATAGGTGCCGCTCTGCCAGACCCCTCGAAGGGTGTCATGGCGCGGGGTGCTGGGGTAGTACGGTAGTACCGAGTCAGCGGGACATCCGCGACATGCGCTATGAATGGGTAAGGCTTGCACTGACCCCTGCATCATGGTCGTACATATGATGTCCTGGAGGGGAGGTGGCGTAAGGAACGACCGGTCTTGAGTCCGGTCGCCGACCGGCTGGCTCGAGGGATATCGGTCGGGTCGGGTGTGATGTCTCCGAGTGACGTGGGGGGTGTAATGTCTCCGAGCGACGTGGGGGTGTAATGTCTCCGAGTGACATGGGGGGTGTAATGTCTCCGAGTGACGTGGGGTACGTCATGAGCTGGGGGCACGGAGATGTACTTGGTTTGCCCGCTCTCGGGTCACCTGGTTGAGAGACCGAGCTAGGGGATGCTTAGACCTGACCCACCCGTCTTGTCCCTGGGTTGGGTGGCCGAGTCAAGGGACGCTCGGCATCGGCCCGCCCGACCTGCCCCAGGATTGGGCATTTGGTGGTTCGAGGGTTCCCTGGTTCGGGAACTCCCTAGGTCGGGCTTTTGTCGGCCCGACCTCCATTAATCGCCGTGTATTATTCAAGTCAGGGTCAGCTCCTCAGTGTCCCTAAGTAGGTTGGATCGGGCCGAATTTGGTCAGCTTGACTCCTGAGCCCCTTGGTTTACCTGGACTCCGGGGGCCTCAGCTTCGATCTGTTGGGTGTAAACCCTTGTATGGCTTGAGGGTTTCTTAGGCAACCACGGGGTCGAACATGAGAGACCTCTCTATGTCTACGGATTAAAAATTTAATCTGAATAGAGACCCGTCTCCCAAACGACCGTCTCGTCGTCATGTCAATTAACTCAAGTCACAACTTAGACAAAACCAAGGTTAAGGCCTTGTAACTTTCCGGATTAATAAATCGCGGAAAAGATGACGAATGGATTGTCGGTTTTTGTGTTTATCTTCAGGGTCCATGACATAAATTAATTGACATATTAATAACAAATAATTAATCCATGGCAATTAATTAATCAACATGCAATGATAAGAAATATAGCATGAAACAACAAGAAAACAAAAGGAGCTAGAGAGAGGTATACCTCGCCTTTTACCTCGCAGTCTTCTACCTTATGACCCTCCCCTCTTGGACGTCGTGTGGGCGACAAGTTACCAAGACGCAGAGTCACCGAAGGCCTTGAATTAATCACCTTTCTTCAAGCTTCTTCCAACCACCAACACAAATCCTAGAGAGTTAGGGTTAGCTTGTGTCGGCCACCTATCCTCCTCTCCACCTCACGCCGCCGGCCACCTCAAGCTCCAAGGTCCGGCCGACCACAAGGAAGCACCGAGAGGAAGGCTAGGAAGATGAAGAACAAGAAGAAGAACTGAGTATAAGCCTCCTCTTCCTCCTTCAAAACCCACATCCACCCTTCTTCCTCTTTCAACTTGCGCCGGCCACAAATAAGGAAAGATCTCCTTCAAATTTATGCCGCCGGCGACCAAGCTCTTCCCTGAGCTGCTGGACTTGCTTCCGGCCTCAGGAAGACTCCTGCCACAGGAGAGAAAGCAATCGAAGTGGAGGAAAAGGATGGAAACCTCAACTGTGCTCTCCTCTTTCTTCTTCCTTGTCGCGACACCAAAAACCGCTGCCTCCCTTTTGGTCCGCCGTAACCAGCCACCCCAAGGGTTGCTCCGGCCAAAGAGGAGTAGAAAGGAAGAAGAAAACTCAGAGAATAAGCCAACTCCCTTCTCCTTCTTCTCCTTATTCTCGCCGGACCCTAAGGGGTTTGTTGCAACCCTAGGAGAGTGAAGAGGGAAGGGTTTTGGGTTTTGGCTCTTTTGTGATTAATTGGATTAATTGTAGATTAATACATTAAGCCTTGTATCATGACTCCTATGGGGTATTTATATGGCTAAGGCAGGGATAATAAGGAGGAGATGGTTCTTGGTTCGCTAATGGATCCAAAACCCGATCCATTAACGGATATCCATTCCACTAAAGGATTCCATTGAACTTCCTCACCAACCCCCATATTTTCATATGAGCTCCATCTATTATGAGTCGTCCATCTCCCCGTGTTTAAGATATCGAATGCCCGATAATTAATTTAAATTACTGATAATTAAATTAATTATCCTCTTAATCCTTGATTAGAATCACTCAACCTTTTCATCATGTCGGACCATAGTCCACTTACAAGATTTGACATAAAGATCCTTTTGAGCTCACCAAGGGGGCATCATCATCCTGACTCACCAGGACATGGATTCCGTCAATAATCAACGGCACACCATGCAGATAAAATTATTACCCAACTTACCGGTCCTATCGATCTAACATAATAGATTTCGCCCATTGGTAAATCAAAGTAATAATTAATTAACTACATATGCTCGTTATTATTTCAGGATTTAGAGATCGTACTCCATAATATAATCCGAGGTCTAATCCAATTTATGAAGTTAGTACAAAATTGGATGACCTCTCTTTTGGTCCTACTCAATGCACACAAAGTGCACTAGTGCAATTCTATGGTTAAGACAAACCACACCTAATTATACTACAACCATCCCGATGGTTTGTCCAACTCCATCTCGATTGTGAGCATCTTTCTTATACTTTTACAAGGAACTTGATAAAATGATCTTTTGTGCGACATCACGCACCATGTTATCTACAATGCCAAGTATGAGACACGTCATGCACATATAAATATGCATTATGTGATTTTGTGATTCTCTTTAAAATGTAAATGTATTCTAACCAAAAGCATGGATTTTAGTATACATCCTAACAATCTCCCACTTATACTCAAAGACTTTGCTATTTTCAAAATGTCATACATCTGACCCTTAAATCCTTCACTTGCCTAAAAGCTCTCGCTACCAAGGCCTTAGTGAAAAGATCTCCCTAGGTCATTCTCTGATGTAATATAGGCAACAACAACTTTTCCTCTCCTGGGTGGTACTTACGTTCTATGTGTTTACTTACCTTATGGACTCGTGATTCCTTCGAGTTTGCAACTGCACCATTTTAATCACAACAAAATGTGATAGCCCTGAGCAAACCAAGAATCACATCGAAGTCCATTTTGAGGTTCCTGAACCATGTAGCTCTTTTGGCTGTCTCAGATACTGCCATCCATCCAGCTTCCATGGTAGAGTCCATCACGCAGCCGCTGTGCGAACTATCCCATACAATGGTTCTATCTCCTAAAAGTAAACATAAAACCCTGAGGAATACTTATATTTGCCCTTTATCTTGATTGGAATTCTGTATCCATATAATCCACAGGAGATTGGTTTGCCTGGTAAACTAACATATAGTCCTTAGTCCTTCTCAGACACTAATATATGTTTTTATCGCAATCCAATTTCCTCGATCTTGGTTACTCCGATATCTGTCAACCATGCCCAAAGCACAACAGATATCCAATCTTATTTTTAGCATATATGAGGCTTCCTATAGCTGATGCTAAAGGAATTGCATTACCTACTCTATCCCCTTTGATAACCTAAACATATCTCCTTAGATAGAGTAGCTCCACAACTGAAAAGTACCAAACTTTTCTTGAAGGTATCCATGCTAAAATGAGTTAGGACAGTGTCTTGTATGAAGCTTTGGATAAGCACATCATCCTTGTCTGGAGATCCCTTAGATCTTTGATCCCCAAGGATATGTCTTACTTCTCTCAAGCCCTTCATAGTTGTTTGGACAACCATATCCTTACGTCTGACAATATTCCGTCATTGTTGCCAACCAACAAAATATTATCTACATATAGTACAAGAATAATACTTCATTTCTGTCACATCTTATATACATAATTTCATCCGTCCTTTGAACAAATCCATATGACTGGATTTATCTCATCAAAGCAGATGTTCCTTGTCACAGGTCTAGGGATCCAGTTCATGTTCACCAAGGAACCAGTCCATAGACTTTCCAAGAACATGAATCCTTTAGGTTGACTAACAACCCTCCCACTATGATAAGGTACCCCTTGTGTATCTTTTATGACACGAGGTGCAGTGCCTTGTGGTATTCCCTCTTGTACGGTTGATACTAAGATTAGAATGTCCCCTTATTTGATTCACTCAGAATAATTCTACTCATGGGCTTGTGGTTTATTTCATAGTCCTTTTCCTAAGAATCAGTCATTCGTACCAACGAATATCCTCTGATCCTTAGGACTACAAAACCACCTTTTGTTCCTTAGGATAGCCTACGAATATATGCACTAGATTCCAACTTATCAGTGTCTCTCTTCAGCACATATGCTGAACTACCCATAATCTGAACATGTCTTAGACTAAGCTTTTGCTTAGTCTACATTTCTATGGTTTTAACATAATACTGACCTAGATAGTATCAAGCATATATACCGTCATATCCAGGGCATATCCCCTTAAACAAATCTGGCTAATCTCAGAGTAGCTTATCATCTTCCTAACCATTACCTTTAAGAGACTTTCTTCCTTCCATGTTTTGCACCGTTCTGTTGGGACACACCAGGTGCAGTGAGCTGGGATCGAATCCCAATTACTAATAAGTAAGACCTACAACTATCCCTAGAGGTACTTGTCACTACGATCTAATCGTAATGTCGCCATGCTTTTACTCTAATATATCTCCGCATCAGACTTAACATCTTTGATCTCATCAAAGGAATTAGTCTAGCGGTACATCAAGTAAATGTACTTTGACCCTTGAATAATTGTTTACAAACTAAACAAAGTCTTCAAGGTTACCTCTATTCTAGATAGACTAAGGACTTATACTTATCGGTTTGAACCAATTCCTACATATCTTTAAGCTCTATGCCCCATGGTTTAGAAAAAACCTCTTGGTCTTTTAACCATCCAAGTAAGATTCAAAGATTTTAAGAAAGCAAGTCTTCCGCTACCAATGAACGCAAGGGCTCATTGGCTATCAACCTTTGAATCCCACTAAAGGTTAATAAGACCAAGACTTAGAGCCAAAAAATATATGTTTGGTTCTTCTTGGAAGGAACTTTTCTCTTTAGTTAAAATGATAAGCTATTAAACATCTAATTGTATCATAGGAGCTTTTGGTTTATGAACTAATTGTCTATCTATGTACTTTAATAGATAATCCATCTATTCCACTTTTAACAAATAAAAGTAATAGAATATCTTATTTCAGAAACTGAACAAAAGTTCTTTCCAAGTACATAAAGACAATCTCTATAAAACCAAAACTATATCATCCTATGCTAAAGACATAAATGAATAAATAAACTCCCACTGCAAAAGTCATCTCCATAGCTTATCCATGTAGTCAGTAATATCCTCCTCAGCTAGCCGTTGGGTTTCCTGGAACCCCTACACAAAAATGCAGACATAATTAGTGGCATCCGTATCTACACACCAAGTACCGGTAGATATCACCGCTAAACATATTACAATGACAAAAGAAGAAAACATACCTGAATTATTACCCTAACGGCGGGGACAGTCCACCTTCCAATGTCCTGACTGCTTGCACACAAAGCACTTGCCTTTCGGCTTCTTTATGCATCCCTGAGGTCCCTGTAATCCTACTACTTTCTTTGCTCCAGCATGTTTCTTCTTCTTCTTTCCTTTCGGTTTAGAAGTAGAAACCTCTTGAGCAATGAAAGTCTGTGAAAGAGAAAACGCCTCTGCCGCCTCAAGTTCTGTCAGAAGTTCTACCCATGAATATGAACGCTTGTCCATATTGTAGCTTAGGGGAAACTTCTCAAAACTCTGTGGTAGAGATTGGAGGATGAGATCAACCTGGGTTTCCCCATCGATTTGTGCACCAAGGATTACCATCTCTTTCAGCCAAGCCATCATTTTGAGAACATGTTCCCTTACGGGCATACCCTCAACTAGGATGGTTGTTGTCAAGTTCTTCATTACCTCCTGCCTAGCGGCCCGATTACTTTGCCCGAAGAGTTCGTCGAGTTTGGATGTTTTATCACTGGTAATGGAAGAAGACTGATTTTGATGACACTCAGTCATCCCGTCTGCTTCTAACCATTTCCTAAACTATTCAAACTCCTCTTCAGTATTAATCTCGCTAGGCTTTTCGGCACAGAACTCATCAAGATCACATTTAGGTTTCTCGACAGTAGAGACAAACTCCATATTCAATTCCCAATCCATATTGTTATTAGGAGCATTAATTTGGTTTTCTCTTTCAATCAAAACAAGTGGGTCTAGATCCATTTTAAAATACTTGAGAATCACAACAATCACTCACTTTACATTTCGAAAATAAATTGACTCCTCAAAAACAATTTATTTCAAAATCAACTTACACCTCAAAACACCGAGAATATCACATGTCATGTTAGTGTGGACGTATACAAATTTTACATTTGTGAGAGGAGGTTTTACCCATTAATTTTACTATCTTGTCATCCTAACCTTTTGATAAGTAAAATTAATAGTTGGTCCTCTTCGACCCTACAAATAATAGCAGTGACTCCGTTGGGGAGGATACTAATATTTGTATCTAAGTGTTTACCATTACACGACACTAAGAAAATTATTTCCGATTATGTGTCTTCCGTTGGGGAAGTACACACGCTCTTTAATAATTTTCTATAATCTTTTCTAACCTAGTGATCCTCAGAACAAGCCCATACGATAGAGAGGAAGGTACTCAGAGCCGACGCGCAGACTTGTTCGCATCACTTATCAGATTGTAATGGAGGCCATGGGACGCTCAGGGTCCCTCTCTCACTTAGTTTTTTACGTTGAGGTTTTTCACATGCACACACACGACAAGCACATAAACCAATATAATAGACAATAAAAAAATCCTAGATTTTTCCAACTATTATGACCTTGGTCTCCAATGCGCCTCCAGTTGTGTCGCCACCTCGTCCACTCCATCCTTTCCATGCGCAAGCCACCATGAAAGAGTCCCCGAGCCGAGTTGACAAGCTTACTTATTTACATCCATTGATTCTATACTTCACAAAGGAGTGTACATGTAGTCTAGATCAAAAATAAATAAAAGCTTGGCTAAACATGTGTCATATTTAATTACAAAAAAAATTAAATAACTTATTTAGCCTCGTCAACCCCGAGAATTCAATTAATTTACAACACACACAATCAATCACATACATAACCTATTAATGCCATAATAGTTGGAATCTAGTGCCTGCAACAAAGAGTTAGCCTACGCACATCCAAAAATTATCCAGCAAAAAAAAAGTACATGATAATGTTTAGAAAAATAACTGAATCCTAAACACACAAAATCGAAAACCTGGCTCTGATACCAATTGTTGGGTGTAAACCTTTGTATGGCTTGAGGGTTTCTTAGGCAACCACGGGGTCGAACATGAGAGACCTCTCTATGTCTACGGATTAAAAATTTAATCCGAATAGAGACTCATCTCCCAAATGATGTTGGTGCAGGAAGCACCATATCGAACCTTGTTTTGATATTGGCAAAGGATTCAAAGTTAAGTATTATTTGTGATCTAATGTGTATACTGAGTGTGCAGAAAGAAGTCCTGGCGAAGGGCTGCTAGGCACCTAGCGAAGGACTGCTAGGCATCAAAACCCTAAGACCTGGCGAAGGGTTGCTAGGCACCTGGCGAAGGGCTTCTAGGCACCTGGCGAAGGATTGCTAGGCATCAAAAACCTGGCGAAGGGCTGCTAGGCACCTGGCGAAGGACTGCTAGGCATCAAAGTCTTGGCAAAGGGCTGCTAGGCATCGAAGACCTGGCGAAGGGCTGCTAGGCACCTGGTGAAGGGTTGCTAGGCATTGAAGACCTGGCGAAGGGCTGCTAGGCATCGAAGACCTGGCGAAGGGCTGCTGGGTAAAAGTTCAACCAGAGGAGCCGGTTGGAAAAAGGTAAACTCTCTTGAGAGGAGTAGGTGAGGACGCGTTCCCCGTCGAGGGAACAGTAGGCGTCGGTTCGACCTAGGGTTCCATTTGGGAGACCCGAAGTCAGAACCAAGACAGCTACGGCTGTAAAAAATGATCTAATATTCTTGCCTTGGTTGTTGTTGAACTAACCTTGGATGCAGGGACCAAAGGAATGTGTTTCTGCAGCTCAAACGCCCCAAAGGATAGGGGCAGGCACCTGGGCTAGACGCTTGGGAGGTCCCGGGCGCCCAAGGTTAAAGCTAAACAGCAGTAAAGCAAGAAGCGCTTCGAATCAACACTAGGCTAGGCGCCCGGGAGGTCCCGGGCGCCCAAGGTCAAAGCCAAAGATGAGTCGAAGCAAAATCAGCCACGAAGCCAGCGGACCCAGTCAACCTGGGCGCCCGGGAGGTCCCGGGCGCCCCAGTCAGCTCCAGAGCCGATTCGAAGGGGATAAGTGCTGACTAAGCTACGGATAGAGGTTCTCGGATCCGAAGGCTTGTGTCAGGCGCCCCCGACGTCCCAGGCGCCCCTAGGAGCACTATAAAAGGGGCTCGACCCCTAAGGCTTCAACAACACTTTTTCCAACACCTCCAAGCTTTTCGTTCAAGCGCTCTGCTATGGAAAACTCCGTTCTCGACATTCCAGTGCCGACGATGGCCCTCTGCTCCGAAGTACGATCCACATCAGGGCGTCGGTAACGAAAAGTGTAATTCATTTACTTACTGCACTATTCTTGTATTAAATGTGTAAACCTTTGCGCGAATATAGAATTGCTCGCAGTAAACGGTCAAGGACCGTGGGCCTTGGAGTAGGAGCCGACCGCGACTCCGAACCAAGTAAAATTACTTGTGTTCTTTGTGTGTTTTAATTCCGCTGTGTTTTCTCTTTCTTATCCGAAAAAGTTTTCACGATATTCACCCCCCCTCTATCGTGTTTCTCGATCCAACAAATGACTGTCTCATCGTTGTGTCAATTAACTCAAATCACAACTTAGCCAAAACCAAGGTTAAGGCCTTGTAACTTTCTGGATTAATTAATCACGGAAAAGACGACGAATGGATCGCCGATTTTTGTGTTTATCTTCAGGGTCCACGATATAAATTAATTGACATATTAATTAAAAAATAATTAATCCATGACAATTAATTAATCAACATGCAATTATAAGAAACATAGCATGAAACAACAAGAAAACAAAAGGAGCTAGGGAGAGGTATATGCCTCCGATGGGGAGAATACTATTATTTGTATCTAAGTGTTTACCATCACACGACACTAAGAAAAATTATTTCCGATTATGTGTCTTCCGATGGGGAAGTACACACGCTCTTCAATAATTTTCTATAGTCTTTTCTGACCTAGTGATCCGCAAAACAAGCCCATCCGATGGGGAGGAAGCCACTCAGAGCCGACGCGCAGACTTGTTCGCATCACTTATCAAATTGTAATGGAGGCCACGGGACCCTCAGGGTCCCTCTCCCACTTAGTTATTTACGTTGAGGTTTTTCACATGCACACACACATGACAAGCACATAAACCAATATAATAGACAATGAAAAAATCCTAGATTTTTCCAACTATTATGGCCTTGGTCTCTAATGCGCCTCTGGTTGTGTCGCCACCTCGTCCACTCCATCCTTTCCATGTGCAAGCCACCATGAAGGAGTCCCCGAGCCGAGATGACAAGCTTACTTATTTACATCCATTGATCCTATACTCCACAAAGGAGTGTACATGTAGTCTAGATCAAAAGTAAATAAAAGCTTGGCTAAACAAGTGTCATATTTAATTACAAAAAATTAAATAACTTATTTAGCCTCGTCAACCCCGAGGATTCAATTAATTTACAACACACACAATCAATCACATACATAACCTATTAATGCCATAATAGTTGGAATCTAGTGCTTGCAACAAAGAGTTAGCCTACGCACATCCAAAAATTATCCAGCAAAAATAAAGTACATGATAATGTGTAGAAACATAACTGAATTCTAAACACACAAAACCGGAAGCCTGGCTCTGATACCTTTCAGTTTCTAAGTTAATAAAGGATGAATATTTTGTTGCTTTTAATAACAGAGTTGTTATAAAAAGAAATAGAGAGATTATCTGTTCGGGTATGATGGTAGGCAATCTGTACACTCTAGAACCAAAGACTCCCACGATGCAAATAGAGGTGAATAGCTCATCATCTAACCCAAATAAGAGAAAGGAGCCTTCTAAGATGAATTAGACGTATCTTTGGCACCTTAGGCTTGGTCATATTAACCTTAGTAGGATTCAGAGGTTGATAGCCAATGGGCCCTTGGGTTCATTGGTGGTGGAAGACTTCCCGACCTATGAGTCTTGCTTGAAAGGTAAGATGACCAAGAGGTCTTTCAAGGCTAAGGGGTATAGGGTCAAAGATGTGCTAGAACTGATTCATTCTGACTTGTGTGGTCCTATGTCAATCCAGGCTAGAGGTGACTTTGAATACTTTGTCACTTTCATTGATGACTATTCAAGGTATGGATACATGTACCTGATGCGTCGCAAGTTTGAATGTTTTGATAAGTTCAAAGAGTTCAAGGCTGATGTGGAGAAGCGTCAAGGTAAAGGTATCAAGACACTACGATTAGATCGTGGTGGAGAGTAACTCTTTGGAGAGTTTAGGACATACTTATCAGAGGCTGGGATTCAGTCTCAGCTGACTTCACCCGGTACACCCCAACAGAATGGAGTTGCAGAAAGAAAGAATAGGACTCTTATGGAGATGGTTAGGTCAATGATGAGCTACTCTGATTTACCTGATTCATTCTCGGGATATGCTCTGGATACGGCAGCGTATATTCTGAACATGGTACCATCTAAGTCAGTCCCTTCTACTCCCATAGAATTGTGGACTGGGCGAAAGCCTAGTCTAGGACATATTCGGATTTGGGGTAGTCTAGCACATGTGCTAAAGGGAGATACTGATAAGTTGGAATCTCGTACAGAAGTACATTTGTTCGTAGGCTATCCAAAAGGAACGAAGGGTGGTCTGTTCTATAGTCCTAAGGATCAGAAGGTAATCGTTAGCATGAATGCTAGATTCTTAGAAGAAAACTATGTGATGAACCATAAGCCCAGGAGTAGACAAGTGCTTCAAGAGTTAAGAGAAGGCGTTCCGACCTTAGGACCAACTGTATAAGAGGACACACCACAAGTCACTGCACCACGTGTCACAGAAGATACACAGGTGGTGCCTCGTCGCAGTGGGAGGGTTGTTAGACAGCCTGAAAGGTTCATGTTTTTGGGAGAGTCTTTGGACTTTGTCTCTAGTAAACATGAACCGGATCCCTGACCTATGACGAGGCTCTCCAAGATAAGGATGCATATTCTTATCAAAGGATCATAAACTCTGAGATAGAATCTATGGATTCTAATCACATCTGGGAGCTAGTAGAACCACCCAATGGTGTAAAAGCCATTGGATGTAAGTGGAACTACAAGAGAAAGAGAGGATCAGACGGGAAAGTTGAGGCCTTTAAATCTAGGCTTGTTGCGAAAGGGTACACTCAGAAAAAGGGTATCGATTATGAGGAGACCTTTTCGTTGGTAGCCATGCTCAAGTCTATCCGGATTCTCTTATCTATTGCCGCTCATATGGATTATGAGGTGTGACAGATGGATGTCAAGACAGGTTGCCTTAACGGAGTCTTGAGGAGACCATCTACATGAAGCAACCAGAAGGGTTCATTGCAAAGGTCATAGAGCATCTAGTATGTAAGCTTAATCGATCCATTTATGAATTAAAGCAAGCTTCGCAATCTTGGAACATCCGCTTTGATGAAGTAATCCAGTCATACGGATTTATTCAAAGTCCGGATGAGTCATGTGTATACAAGAGATGTGACGGAAACGTAGTGGTGTTTCTTGTACTTTATGTAGATGACATTTTGTTAATTGGCAACAATGTCAATGTGTTATTAGACGTAAGGGTTTGGCTGTCAAAACAGTTTGATATGAAGGACTTGGGAGAAGCAGGACAAATCCTTAGGATTAAGGTCATAAGGGATCGCCAGAAAAAGATGTTGTGCTTATCCCAAGCTTCATATATTGACACTGTCCTGACTCGTTTTAGCATGGAAAACTCTAAGAAGGGTTTCTTACCCTTCAGGCATGGAGTTCCTCTATCCAAGGAGATGTGTCCGAAAACATCAGAGATAGAGGAAATAAAGGTGGTTCCTTATACCTCGGCAGTAGGAAGTCTCATGTATGCTATGTTGTGCACGAGACCAGATATCTATTTAGCCGTGGGCATGTTCAGCAGATATCAAAGTAACCCTGGACAGGGATATTGGACTGCGGTAAAGCATATATTGAAATACCTGAGACGGACTAGGGATTATATGCTAGTTTACCGAGCAGACCAATTAGTCCCTGTGGGTTATACGGATTCAGATTTCCAGTCAGACAGGGACAAGAGTAAGTCTACCTCAGGGTTTGTGTTTATTTTAGGAGGTGGAGCCATTGTTTAGAGGAGTGTCAAGTAGAAATGCATGGCGGACTCCACCATGGAAGCTGAGTATATGACAGCCTCAGAGGCAGCCAAGGAAGTTGTATGGCTCAGGAACTTCATCATGGACTTGGATGTGATTCCTGATTTGCTTAGATCTATCACAATCTTTTGTGATAACAGTGGTGCAGTTGCAAACTCGAAGGAACCACGAGCCCATAAGGCGAGTAAACACATAAAGCACAAGTACCACCTAATACGAGAAATCGTAAAGCGAGGAGAAGTGGATGTCGCCAAGATTGCATCAGAGGACAACCTGGCGGATCCTTTGACTAAAGCTCTTCCAGCTAGAGCTTTTGCCCGGCATGTGGAGGATATGGTAGTCAGATGTATGGTAGTGAGAGAACAGCAAAGTCTTTGAGTATAAGTGGGAGATTGATAGATGTGTATACTAAAAGATTTGCTCTTTTATATATAAGATCATCTTTATTTTGAAAAGAGAATCACAACAACACTAGGTGCTTGTTTATATTAGTACATGCATAAAAGTCCTTTACTTTACATTGTAGATAACATGGTGTGTGGTGTCACATGGAAGATCATATTATCAGTTCCTTGCTTAGTATAAGTAGAGGCTCACAGCCGAGATGGAATTAGACAAACCATCGGGATGGTTGTAGTGTAATTAGGTGTGATTAGTCTTGACCATAGAATTACACTAGTGTGCTTTGAGTACATTGAGCAGGACTAAAACCAGAGGTTATCCAATTTTTACTGGCTTGATAATTGGATAGGACCTCAGATTTTGGTACTGCTCAATGTACTCAAAGCACACTAGTGTAATTCTATGGTCAAGACCAACCACACTTAATTACACTACAACCATCCCGATGGTTTGTCCAATTCTATCTCGGCTGTGAGCCTTTACTTATACTAAGCAAGGAACTGATAACATGATCTTCCATGTGACACCATACACCATGTTATCTACAATGCAAAGTAAAAGAGTTTTATGCATGTACTAATATAAACAAGCACCTAGTGTTGTTGTGATTCTCTTTTCAAAATAAAGATGATCTTATATATAAAAGAGCAAATCTTTTAGTATACACATCTATCTCCCACTTATACTCAGAGCTGAGGTTTCCGGTTTTGTGTGTTTAGGATTGGTTAAGTTTTTGCATTTTTCATACATTTTATTTTGCTGGATGATATGTGGATGTGCATAGGCTAACTTTGTGTTGCAGGCATGAGATTCCAACTTATCATGGCCAAATAATTGTTGTGTGAATGATTATGAAATTTTTGTAAATTAGTTAATCCTCGGGGTTGACAAGGCTAGGTAGTATTTAATTTTTGTAATTAAATATGACACATGTTTAGCCGAGCTTATTATTTTACTTTCGATTTAGATTTCATGTACACTCCTTCATGGAGTATAGGATCGATGATATAAATAATTAGCTAGTTATTTCAGCTCGGCGATCCCTTAAGGTAGCTTGCGCATAAGGAAGGGAGGAGCGGACGAGATGACGACACGACTGAATGCGCATTGGAGACCAAGGCCATCAGAAGTTGGAAAATCTAGGATTTTCTATTTTCATTATGTTGGTTATGTGCTTGTCGTGTGCGTGCTTATTAAAATTCCTCATAATCAATAACTAAGTGGGAGAGGGACCCTAAGGGTCCCGTGGCCTCCATTACAATCCGATAAGTGATGCGAACAAACCTACGCGTCGGCTCATAGTGCCTTCCTCCCCATCGGATGGGCTTGTTCTGCGGATCACTAGGTCGGAAAAGACTATAGGAAATTATTGAAGAGTATGTGTACTTCCCCATCGGAAGGCACATAATCGGAAATAGTTTTCTTAGTATCGTGTAATGGTAAACACTTAGATGCGAATAATAGTATCCTCCCCATCGGAGTCACTACTATTATTCTGCAGGGCCGAAGTGAACCAACTATTAATCTTACTTATCAAAAAGTTAGGTTGACAAGATAGTAAGATTAATGGGTAAAACCTCCTCTTACAAATGTGAAAATTCGTATACGTCCACACTATCGTGGCATGCGAATTTCCCGGTGTGTAGAGGTGTTGGTTGATTTCAAAAATTTATTATTTTGAGAAATCAATTTATTTTCGAATTCTAAAGTAGTGTATGTTGTGATTCTCAGGATTTTCAAAATGGCCTTTAACCCACTATCGACCATACTTAAGGAGAACAAACTTACTGGACCCAATTACATTGACTGGAAAAGAAACCTAGACATTGTCCTTACTGCTGAAGAGTACAAATATGAGCTCTTTGAGAACTGTCCTGAAAGGCCTAGCGAGAACTCTAGTGAAGAGCAGAGGGAGTGCTTAAAGAAGTGGGTCAAGGTAGATGAGATGGCGCAGTGCTATATTCTTGCATCTATGTCGAATGTATTGCAACATCAGCATTAGGCCATGCCCACTGCTTATGCAATGATGCTAAACCTCAAGGAGCTCTTCGGGCACCAGGGTCGGGCCGCTAGGCAGGTTGCGATGAAGAACCTGATGACAACTACTATGGTCGAAGGGACACCCGTTAGGGATCATGTCCTGAAAATGATGGCTCGCCTCAATGAGATTGAGGTACTGGGAGCACAAATCGACGGGGAAACTCAGGTCGATATTATACTCCAGTCTCTGCCTAGGAGTTTTGAGCAGTTCCGACTCAACTATAACATGAACAAGCATGAATATACGTTGGGGGAACTACTAGGAGAACTCCAAGCGGCAGAGGGCCTATTTCGTCAGACCTCGCAGGCCTTGGTTACTCAGAAGGTTTCTACTTCTGTGCCGAAAGGCAGGAAGAAGAAGAAACAAGGTGGGTTCAAGAAGGCAACAGCGACAACATCGCAGGGACCTCGGACTGGCGTGAAGAAGCCGAAAGGCAAGTGCTTCATGTGTAAGCAAATTGGACACTGGAAGGCGAACTGTCCCCGTCGTCAAGACAAAGGTATTTCTTCATGTTTAGTCATTGAAACATGTTTAGCGGTGCTATCTACCAGTACCTGGTGCGTAGATACGAGAGTCACTGATCATGTTTGCAATACTCTGCAGTGGTTCCAGGAAACCCGACGGCTGGCTGATGGAGAATCGTGGTCTACATGGGCAATGCTGCGGAGGTGGCAGCAGTTACAGTGGGAGATTTTTATTTGTCTTTTGAGAGAAATAAAGTATTGGTTTTGAGTGATTGCTTATATGTACCCTCTTTTAGAAAGAATTTAATTTTAGTTTCTAAGTTAATAAAGGATGGATATTCTATTGCTTTTAATAACAGAGTTGTTATAAAGAGAAATAGAGAGATTATCTGTTTGAGTACTATGGTTGGCAATCTGTATACTCTAGAACCAAAGACTCTCACGATGCAAACAGAAGTTAATAGCTCATCATCTAACCTAAGTAAGAGAAAGGAGCCTTCTAAGATGAATCAGACGTATCATTGGCACCTTAGGCTTGGTCATATTAACCTTAGTAGAATTCAGAGGTTGATAGCCGATGGGCCCTTGGGTTCATTGGTGGTGGAAGACTTCCCGACCTGTGAATCTTGCTGGAAGGTAAGATGACCAAGAGGCCTTTCAAGGCTAAGGGGTACAGGGCCAAAGATATTCTAGAACTGATTCATTCTGATTTGTGTGGTCCTATGTCCATCCAGACGCGACGCTAGCCTGGCCGGCTGATCTACCCGTCAGCTAGGTTGGGATCACTCTGAGAGGTTTTTAGGGGACAACTGTTGAGGAGAATCTCCGTGTGGACAATGCATAAATACTAGATCGTCGGATGTTGAAGCCGAGTGCCAATTTGGCCAAACATATAATTTCATGATGCATTTCCTACTGGGATCAGTCGGCCGACAAGAGAGGGGTGAATTGTCCTGCAAGATTAAACTAATCTTTTGCTTTTTTTAAACAAAGATAGAGTTAGTAATAATAAAATAAATCAATAGCATAAGCAGTTAACTAAGCAAAAGAAAGAGGTACATAATATACTTGATTTGCAATCTAGATGATTGCTAATCCAAGGCAAATTAACAGCTCAACTCTAGAATAACTTCTTGTGAGCGGAGAAACCTCTTACACACTTGTAGGCTCAAAAAAAAACTAAAGAAATTTAACAGCAAAATAATTATAGCTCGAATTCATAATTTCTTTTGAGTTAATGAGTCTATTTAGACCCTAGAAGAACTTATCGAAATGTTGACGTAGCACTTTCGGGCGCCTGAGTGCATACAAGCACCTGATACTGTATGAGTGTTTATCCAAGTTGCAACGACCGTAAAATGGCTAGTTATTGATAAAACTTTGACTTAGACACCTGAGTCAATACAAACGCCTGTTTATGTGGTCACTTGAGTTGACTCAGGCGCCTGTATGCTTAGGCACCCGAGTTGACTCGGGCGTCTGAGTTGAGTTGGGTATGGTCAACCTTTGTTTGACTAGTCTTCTAGCGCTCTTTTTGGGTAATTTCTGACATTTCAGAGTTGGGATCATCCAAACTCATCTTCGACTTTCTCCTCGAACGGACTTCCTCCCCATCTTCTCGTCCCTCTGAAGTCATGCGCGCCCTTCTCGCTCCATTGGTGTACTCTTCCACCCTTTGCGTCCCTCGGATGCGCCGAGCCTATCGACTCCCTTCTCGCGCCATCCTTCTCGTCTATTACGTCTTTTGCTCAACTTTCTGCACTCCTAAGCTCCTGCACACTTAGATACAAGGATCAAAATCAATAGAACCTAAGTTTACATGATTGACCACAATAACATCATCCCTAGGATACTAACAATCTCCCTCTTTTTGATGTAAATCAATCCAAGTTAAGTTAGTGTTAAACATAAACATAAAAAAATAAGTATTGAATGTTTCAGTTTAAAATATGAAAATTTGGTAATAAAAACTCCATTTAACTTAATCCTATTTTTCGTCATTTGATCACATAAAAAAAAGGTTAAGGAAAAATCTGGAAAAAAAAACTCGTAAGAAGCAATTTTGCCATTTCTTTGACAATGCATGAATTTTGGGAAAATAAATGAAAAAAATATCTTTAACTTCATAAAAATCTTAATAATTTTTTATAAATGTCATAATTTAATGGATAGTCTATGAAAAATTTGGATTTTCAAAAAATGGTGTCAAAGTATTTTAAAAATTAAAAATATAATTTTTGAGAAAATATTTATAAAAAATTTATCTACTAAAAAATTCTTAAAATTTTCTACATAGCGTAAAAATGTCAAGTTTGACTTTATAAATATTTTTATAGAAAAATAATCATTCCAATATAGGAAAAAAATTTCATTATCAAACATAGAGTTTTTTTGAAAAAAAAATTAAAATTGAATTTCAAACTAAAAAAAACTTAAATTTTTTTATCAATGTTTAAAATGTAGTCTATAAATCCCAAAAAATTAGATTCTTCAAAAACAATTTATGAAATATTTTTCAAACATTGAAAATCAATTTTCGATCAAAAATTCATGAAAATTTGAATAACAGTAAAAAAATTCCAAAATAAATTGTAGATAGATAAGAATAAAATCTAGAAAAAAAATTTTTAAATGAATTTTCTTTAAAAATTAAATATTTGAAATTAATTTTCAAAAATGATAAAAAAAAATCAAAAATATTAGGAAAAAAATCTAACAGTTCAATACAGATTAGGTACCTAGTATAAATTTCTATCTACCGGATTAATCAAAAATTTGGGTGAAATATAACATTTTAGAATTTTTATAATTTGCTCCATATGATTTCTAATATCCCACATAAGTCTTCCAAAATATTTAGTTTTCGAATTTCCAATTTGAATAGTGATTTTTCAACTTCTCTATTTAAGCCTTTAACTTTTTATTTTCTTGTTTTAGTTTATCATATATCTCTAATGGACATGCAAAAGCTAATTTCCTTTTTAGATCTATATTTTTTATTATTAATTTACACAATGATCTAGTCATGTTTTTAATTTCATAATATAACTGATCAAGAGGTAGAAGGCATACTTCACTTACCATGACGTGCTCGAAATCAGAAGCTCCCCCTTCGTCGCTGATTTCTTCTAATGTGGCTGGCCATTAGCGCTAGTCTAACATGTTCCTCGAGCTCGGACTCTTCTGATGAAGATTCGTCCCATGTGGCCTTCAAGTTCTTGTTTTTAGACTTGTTTACCTTTTTCTCTTTTAATCTAGGCAATTCTCCTTGATGTGCTCTTCTTGATCCCAGTTGTAGCAATGAACCTTCATTTGTTTCTTACCCTGTACTTTATTAAATTATTTAGATTTGAAATACTTATTCAGCTTCCTTACTATATATGTTGTTTCTTCTTCATCAGCTAAAGATTCCTCCTCGTGTTAGATCTTCATTGTGCTTAGGACAATATTGTCAATCTTTTTATTCTTTCTTGTGCACCAAGACTCGTGAAGTGCTAAAGTAGAAAACAATTATTCTAAAATACTTACCTCAAGGTCTTTGGAGATGTAGTACGAATCTATTATGGATGACCACTCCGGTGTTCTTAAAAATGTGTTTAAAGCATACATTTGAAAATCTCAATTTGTTACCGATTCTTCGAAATTCTTAAGTCCAATGATCAGCTCCTTGATCCTTGCATGTAGTTGAGCTACCATCTCTCCTTCCATCTGGTGGTTGGTTAGATGGCTTCTGAGTAGATCTCGACGAGCTAATTTGGCTTCAGATGTTCCTTCATGCAACTCCAGGAATTTCTCCCAAAATTTTTTCTAAGATTCATAGATGCCAACCCGATTGACTTTTGCGGTGGTGGTAGTATAGTCAGCAGATGAAATTTTGCTTTTTCATTAGCCACGAAATCATTTTGTTTTTTCTTCATCCATGAGTGTTCTTCCTTTTCCTTGCCGTTATTATCTTTATGCACTGCAAAACTATTTTTTATAATTAGTAAGAATTCAAAATTCATTTTGAAAAATATCTCCATTTTGCGCTTTCTTATTGCGAGCTCCACCTTGAATTTTGGTCAGTAGATACTTGGTCCGGTCATTTGTATGTTGCTTCACTTGGCGGTTAGTCCTTCTAAAACATCCTCGCTCTGATACCAATTATTGAGATCAGGCGGCCGAGGGGTGAACTGCCCTGCAAGATTAAACTAATCTTTTATTTTCTTTAAACAAAGATAGAGTTAGTTTTAACAAAATAAATTGATAACACAAGTAGTTAACTAGGTAAAAGAAAGAGACACAGAATATACTTGGTTTGTAACCTGGGTAGTTACTAATCTAAGACAAATTAATAGCTCAACTCCAGAATAACTCCTTATGGGCGAAGAAGCCTCTTATGCACTTGCAGGCTCAGAGAAATCTAAAGAAAGCTAACAGGAGAATAATTACAGTTCAAATTCATAATTTCTTCTTAGTTAAAGGTATATTTATAGCCCTTGGAAGAACTTATCAAAATGCTAACATGCACTTCTTGGGTACCCGAGTTCATACGAGCGCTTGATATTGGGTCAGTGCTTATCCAGGTCGCAATGGCCGTAGAATGGCTAGTTGTTGATAAAACTTTGACTTGGGCACCTGAGTCAATACTAGCTCCCATGTATGCGAGCGCCCAAGTTGACTTGGGCACTTGTATGCCTATGCTCCGGAGTTAACTCGAGCGCCTGAGTTGGGTCAGGTCTAGTCAACCTTTGGTTGACCAGTCTTCTGAGGCTCTTCCAAGTGATTTTCAGCCTTCTAGAGTTGGGCTCACCCAAACCTGTCTCCGGCTTTCTCCTCGAACGAACTTCCTCCCTGGCTTCTCGTTCCTCGGATATCGTGCACGCCCTTCTTGCTCCACCGATATACTCTTCCGTAGCCTTCATATCCCTCGGATGCCCCAAGCCCATTAGCTCCCTTCTCGAGCCATCTTTCTCGTCTGATGCGTCTTTCGCTCAACTTCTTACACTCCTAAGCTCTTACATGGTTGTCTTTGTTGAACAAACTCCAAGTGCTTGGGAATGCTTAACGTTCAAGGATGTGAAGAGTTTGAGATTAGATCCCAAGTGACTTTTCCACGCTCAAGTGCGATGTCGATGAATGCCAGTTAAGTACTCAGAGAAAGAGACTAGAGACATACATTTAGTGCTCGGGGTGGCTAATCCTAATATTACCCTTTAGTACTCAGGAAAACTGATGTTTAGTGGTTGGGAATATTGAAAAAAAAGAAATTCGTACTAAACAAATTCTTACCATGCTTGGGATGGAAATCGAATGGAGAATTCACCTCTTATCACAGATAAGATCACAACCAAGAACCCCCTCTTAATCCACAAATCAAATTCTTTTTCAGAAAAATAAAAAATTTCCCCCAAAAACTTTATCTCCTTGGACACATATATAAGAGAGGAGTGGGCATAACATACCTACTCTCTTGGCAATGTGTGCAGCAACTGCACATGTTGCCACCTTATTCCAATAGGGAATACCTATTAGGACCTGTAGGTGATTAAGTGAGCTAGAAAGGGTGTAATTAGCTCCAATTTATTTGTTGATGATTTTTCATTGTGGAAGACTTTAATTAATGCTAACATTCAACGATTTACTTGGTATCCACCTCCTTAAGGTGACTAATCCAAGGATCCGCTCTCCTCACTCTGTCAAACACTATGAAAGACTCCTTCGTGGAGGTGGAGAAACCTCGTACAAGCTCTCAAGAAGATACAACAAGAAAACTCAAGCAAATACAATAAATCTTATAAGATTTATGCACTTAGATCCTTGCTTGTATTGCTTTCTTCTTCTTCTTGCTTGGAAAATGCCTCTTGAAGTGCATTAACACTAGCTCAAGAACTGGCGAAGAAGGAGGAGAAGAGTCATCGAATAGCTAAAAGAGCAGCCGCTTCAAATCTACGTGAAAACCCTATATACCCGCGACCTAGGATTCCCTAATCGATTACCCAATTAATTACCACGTCAAACATAGTCGCTCAATGACTTTTTTTAAGCTTAAGCAATTAATCAATCAATTAAGACGATCTTAATCGATTGCTGAATCGATTCAACACTTCTTTGTGCCTCGTGCAATTCCACTGTAATCGATTATCATCCTCCTTAATCGATTGCCCAATCGATCAAGGAGAGGCTGAATTGATCACCTAATCGATTCTACCTGCTTTTATTCTCGTGACACAATTCTCCCAATCGATTGCCCAATTGATTCATTCCCTCCTCAATCAATCACTCAATCGATTAAAAAGACTTCTGTTTGTCAGAAACCAACACTAATCGATTACTTAGCCTCAACTGTTAGTGATATGAGAGAAGTGTCTTAAGGCAATCGCCTTATGATTGTAATCATTTATTTTAATAAATGAATATTCACTATTTGAGTATACATGTTTGTGTATTTGATTGAGATCTTAAACTCATTTACTGAATGTCCGCAATACAATTCACAACATGAGAGAATTTGTGATGAATTCACAACTAGTGATTATCTCTACATGTGCAATTGTGAAGTATTGAAATTGTCCCTAGTCGATGAATTGATAAATACGAACACTATCAATTCTGTTGAGACTAGCATGGGTTATTCTCTAATCAGCTGATTCTCACTAGCTGGTGACATTGAGATGTCCGGAGATAAATATGAATGCTAGTTAAGGGAACTAGTTTATTGGAGTGACTGACTGTAAAACTTCATATGGTAGTCTACATATAGATATGTCAGTGAAGTTCTTACTGCAGCTTAAGTGTGATGTTCCTTTGACTTGTGGTGTTCAAGTCATCTTGGTCATGGAGACTTATACTTTGACATCTTAAGTAAGCATCTCCAAGGAGGTGTGGACCCAGGATGATTGGGTATAAGCCGAAGTGCCCGAAGATGTTTGAACAACCTACAAAGGATTCACCACTCCTTGCGAGGAGATGTATACCCGAGGCCTATCGTCGGATTGTTACTCGAAGCCTCTGGCCAGAGCATGACATGTTCAGAGTATGAATCTCTTAAATACATGAGAGTAATTAGAATTCGTAGGACTAGAAAATGTTACTTGGGCTAGGTGTGACGTAGTCAGCCTAGTGGGGACTGACACACATAGACCATGTCCTGAACCAAGTGGGTATAAGATGGTGAAGGGAATGTGGCACGATTCATTATAGCTGCTGAAGGGTTTCAGAATTGTTTCTGAGGTCAACCGTTGATCTTTCGATTAATTGGGGATCATGATATACTACTAGGTGCCCCTCATGATCGTTCTATAATTAATTGATTAATTATAGACGGCCAACATAAATCGAAAGCCTATTTAGTCACACGCACTACGAGTAATCCGAGGGATTTAAAACGAGTTGAAAATTAGATTTTTCAATCAAGAGAGATTAAGTTTGGTTGAGCCAAGCGATACGTCGAATCTGAATTTTTCAGAGACGCATCGGAAGCGTAAAAATGGCTAAGTCTTTTGAAGACTTAATAGATGAATTAAATAAGTTTAATTTATTGGGGCATGGCTTGGATGGGCCGGCCAAAGAGGGCCTCCATCCTCTTTGCTTGGTCGGCCACAACAAAGGGAGAGAACCAAGTTTTTGGTTCAATTTATAAAATAAATCAATTGTGGTTTGTTTTATAAAATTATGGATGATATAAAATTTTATATAATAAACCAAGGTTTGGTTTATTTTTCATGGAAATTAAAATGAACCATGGATTGGTTTATTTTATAAAATCAATCATGGATTGATTTACCATGATAAGGAAATTTATTCCATAGGAGAGAAGATTTTTATCATGAATTAAAATATGATTTTAACCATGATATAAAATCAAACATGGCATGATGGAATAAGTTATTCCATATTTGAGAGGCTTGATGGTTGAGAGGCCACTATATAAAAGACCCAAGGCAAGGCTTGGGTGTGAATTATAGAGATGAAGGCATAGGCTCTCTCCCTCTCTTTCTCTCCTTCTCTTCTCCCCTTCTTGCCGTGCGCCAACCAGCCCCAAGAAGGAGCACCAGGCGGCTGCCCCTACCCTTTCCATGCCGACCACCACCTGCTGCCGGAGAAGGAAGCTCCGGCCATCTCTTGGCCGGAAGAAGGTGCTGCCGGAATTAGAGTTTGCCGCAAGGATCCTTTTTGCCACAAGCCTCTTCTTTTGCTTCGCCGGAATTTTGATTCCGGCCAGACTTTTGTGGTTAGTCTTCCGACTTCTCTCTTGGTTTTTCTTGTCGTGTTCTTGAAGAATCTAGTAGTTCTCGAGAACACGAAACTCGTGGCTTTGCGAAGTCATCCCGAAGATACTCGGCGTGGACGCGAATAGAGGCGGAGTTTCCAAGGGATGCTTACGGTTGGATCTCGTCCCTTCCTTCGAGTTACGCGAGGTAATACGTAAATTAGTTTATGTTTCTGCAAAATTTTAAATATATTATCATGTCTACACAAGATAAAATTGCATGCTTAGATGTGTGGTTAAATAATTTGAGAAATTATTTATTCTAAACCTTCCGCTGCATGTAATTAATTTTAAAATTACGAACCCGCATCCATGTCAACATGCACCCGGTCCCAACATCAACCATAACTTGTGTGCACAAGTCTAGGGTTCCCTTGCCTAACCCCGGTCAACCGTGACCTGTTAAGACTTCCTCACCAAGTGTTCGATCAAACCATTGACCAACTTGGACTTTCCCTTGCATAGTTTTCAACTAGGATTTAACCTAGTTCCCAACTAGGTTTACCTAACCCTCGACTTAGGTCTAGTCTCTCCATAGACTTCCACCGTGCCAATGCGCGATCTCTCTAATCTACTTGGACTTCACCTAGTCTCACTAGGTGTGTCTAGTCCCACTAGGACTTTTCATGTGCCAGTGTGCAACATTCTCGATCCACCTGGACTTCACCTACTCTCACCAAGTGTGCCTAGTCCCACTAGGACTTTTTTCGTGCCAGCGTGCAATCTCCCCGATCCACCTGGACTTCACCTAGTCCCACCAAATGTGCCTAGTCCCACTAGGACTTTTCCCGTGCCAGCATGTGAACTCCCCGATCAACCCACCTAGACTTACGCACAGTTCTAATATTGATCCTGTCGCGAAGCGAGGTGGAAGTCCCAAGGGCTAGAAGGTCTCCCGAGTGACACGAGCGGCTGAGGTGGCGCCGACCTGCAAGACAATGACCGTTAGCAAACCCGCCGGGGAGTTTCCCCGGCAAGGCACTCCGATGGTCAAGTCAGTATCCGCAGGAAATATAGTGGAGCAAATGGAAATATAGTAGATGAGAGAGAGCTCGCGCGCATACCTGCAGAATGAGGAGTGGAGGGCTTATATAGCCGGGGGAGCTGACAACCCTTGTCCGTGTTGACAAGACAGGGGTGTGGTACCTGTCAGCTCGTATGAGACCACCTGAAAGTACCGCGGTATGGCGCGGGGTGCTTGGGCAGTACGACGGTACTGAGTCGGCGGGATAACCGCAAGGGGTGTCATAAATGGGCAAGGCGCTGATGAATGCCCAATAACAAGTGTCACGAATGAGCCTCAAATTTAGATATTTATAAGTTGAAAATCCTTAGCTCACAAAATTAAATGTAGTATAGGGGCCTCAAGTCGTATTTTTCCAAGGACTAGTTGTGAATGCTCAACTCAAGCTTGAAGGTGTCGTTTGATATGTTTTGGGTTTTCAAATTGAAATGGGGGTTTGTTTTGCATATGAATGAAATAACAGTATGAAATAGAATGATCTCAGCTAAAGGATGAAACGAATTGGAAATTGCAAGAACTACACTTAACCTATTTGAAACCAAACTAAGCAATTCACCTTGAAATTCTAAGAATGAAACTCAAGACTAAAACTGAGTGCAAGTAAACTGTAACTAAGTGAATAAAATTGAATGCAAGCAGTTTGTAACTAAACGGCAGGATTATAAAGTCTGAAACAAGACATGCTTAAGAAACAGGGCTAAATCACAGCTGAGACTGCCTGATCGGTCGACAGACCGATCATATTCAAGCCTGATCGGTCGAACAGACCGATCAGATGCAAGCTTGATCGGTCGAACAGACCGATCAGGTGATGTCTTGATCGGTCAAACAGACCGATCAATACCTGAAGCAAAGTGATATAGAGTAAAACAATCACAGAAATGAATTCAGAAATGAAATTAACAACAACAGATCAAGTCCTTCACCGGATCTTCTTCTAGCCATCACTCAAGAATCAAACCAGGAACCCCCTAGCTCGATATCAGCAAGATCCAACTCCCGCGGTCGAATTGTGTCAGATCGGTGTTTTGGCTAAATCTTCTTCCGATCTTCTTCCTCTTGACAAATTGGTTGGCGATGATGGCTCAGGAACTCTCAGTACTCTTCAGAGAACCCCTCTGAATTTCCCTGATAGCTCCGATCGATGAAGGCGTTCAATCGGGAATTGATCGGATGAAGCAAACTCTGGGCGAAACCCTCACCGGAGCTTGGCAACAACGAGATTGACTCGCAAACTTCTCGGGAAATCGATCCTTTGATTGAAATCTGGCAATGTCTTGGATCTGAAGTGGTCGCGCAAAGAGAACGGAGACGAAGCTGAAGAACAAATGATGAACAATGCAGAAATCGTGACGACGAGCTCGGGCGGAGAAGTTTTCTGATTTAATTAACTGCAATTCAAAATGGACGGCTGTGATCATCCTCACCTCATCCAACGGTCAGATCTTCTCGGATCGAGTCAAAACTCTCCAGATCTCCATCAATGGTCACGATCTGCTCCTCCTCAACTGGGATCGATCAGATCTGCAACGGATAGCTCAGATCTCACTGCCTCTTGAATGGACAGCTTAGACCCTCTCGAACTTGATCCAATGGTCGGATCTTCTCGGATCGAGTCCAAACTTTCATATCTTGATCAGTGGCCATGATTAACTCTATCTTGAGCTCGGATTGATCAGAAATTGACAGATGGCTCATATCTTCCCGTTTCTGGATAGGACGACCCATATTAATCCAATGCTTGATCATCTTGATCTGAATCTAATTCTAGCTCAAACTTGATCCAATCTGATCTAGGTCCATGATCATTCAAAGCCTATAAAATTAGTTCAAATTTTAATGCAACAGTATCTCAAATATAGAAAGAATTGAACCCACAAGCTAAAATAGACATATATCATGGAACCTAGTGTAAATACAAGATTAAGCAAATAAAAGGGATCAAAACATGGATTTGAGAGCCTAATTTGATTAACAAAATGATAGTTATCAACTCTGTTGAGGCAATCGACCCTGAGATGATCTGAAGGATCATGGGGTTTTGATGTGTGCGGTCAATATGGTTAAGTTAGGGTTTATTGTGTTCTCATATGAGTACATGAGTGTGCAGGTATATAGGTACACATGGAATTGGTTGATGTCTTCGGGTGAAGGATGACATGGAGGCAAGCTGGAGGCTTGCATGCACATCCGAGGGACCGTTGGATAGCAGGGACGATGAGCCGAGGGACGCGGACTTCGAGGCATACGTGAAGGGTGGCATGGAGGCAAACTGGAGGTTTGCGTGCGCATGCGAGGGATGAGGGCCGAAGATGAAGAAGGCATGAAGGCAACAGTCGAGGCTGCTGGTGAAGAGTCAACCGAGTTGTGAGGGTCTGAGTATGAGTGATTGTACTCAGGGGCTAAGCCGGGAGGGTTTGAGTGCGGAGTGAAATGTACTCGGGAGTGTAACCCTAGGCTTAGGACTCGGACCAGTCGACTGCCCCGGGGGTAGTCGACTGGTGTCGGCTGGAACAGGCTGGTAGATTCGAACGTTGTATGGTAACGGTCGAATTTGAATGGGACCAGTCGACTGCCCCAGGGGCAGTCGACTGGTAGCGCCTGTTTCAGATTCGAGCCCTATTTAAAGGGGCTCGTTTCACACTACTATCTCTTGACGAAACTCGCTTAGGTAAAGTTAGTTAGTAGTCTTTTGTGATCAGATAGTGTCCAAAGTGTTGTGGCGAGGTTTCTCCACCCACAAGGAGCGACGAGGGCTAGCCGGAGGTTATCTGGGGATTGATCCACCGACGGATTCTTGGATTAGTCACCCGTCCGGGGTGGATACCAAGTAAATCTTCCGTGTTAGCATTGGTTAGTATTTGTTTGATTGTTTTTATTGTATATTCCACTGTGCAACTAACCGTGTAGGAAGAAAAGGGGTTCGAAAATTGCTATTGACCCCCCCTCTAGCAACGCTGTTCGATCTATCAATTGGTATCAGAGCGAGGACCGCTCTTGATCGGACTAATCGTCGAGGGAGCACACGCCAGAGGAAGAGGAACCATGGAAGATAAACTTGGGCAAGATATCAACTCACCACCACCATACGAGCATGAGGATTTTGATTATTGGAGAGCTAGAATGAAGATGTGGCTCGGCATGGATTGGGAGTGCGTAATGGTGCTAGAAGAGCCATTCGAGACCCCTAAGGACAAGCATGGAAAGAATCTCCGATCTAGGTATTGGACCAAGGAGCAACAAGAACAAGAAAGGGCCAATGAAAATGTAATCAATATTTTGGTAAATATTTTGCCTACTAATATTTTGAGTGATGTAGGGAATTATAAAAATGCCTATGAGTTATGGACTGAATTGGAAGAAGTACACAAGAACCCAACACAAGCCTAACTAGTAGAAGAGCCTGAAGAACTATGCTCAAGTGTCCAAGAGGATCCAAGAGAAAAAGAATCCACATCAGCCAAAGAAGAAGAAGTATCAACATCAAGGGTTAAGGGGGAGGAGAGACCCTCATCCCCACAAGAGCAAGAAAAAGCTTCAACCTTCACCAAGGCTAAGTCAAAAGAGCATATCACATGCTTTGGTTGCAATTAAAAGGGGCACTACAAGGACAAGTGCCCGAAAGGTAAAAAGGAGGTACACTCTAAACATATTTCAATTAATTTAAATTCTAACATGGGGTGTAGGAATGAGAAGGCTAAAAAGGAGAAAAGAAGGAATATTCGATGTTTTACATGCGGGGAGCCATGGCATTATCATACAAAATGTCCAAGGAAAGGAGAATTGAAAAAGATATAGCACCTTAGGAGATGGGAAAAAGAAGAAAGGAGAAGGAGCACACATCAAGGGGGAGCACCAAAGGTAACGGAGGTAATCCCTAACTCTATTTATGCTCAAAGTTCTTCCATGAATGCTAGAAATGTAAACAATTGCTTGCCTAGATGTAATTTTGGTTTCAAATATCATGATAGAACCAAAACACTTTTGCGTGCCAAAATATTCAAAATTCTATGTTTCATGATAAACCTAGGAATTCTAGGACTAAGGACCAAGGCATAAACCCTAAGAAAGGGAAGGATATGCCTAGACGAATGGGTAGACCTAGGAATGATCAAGTTAGGTCAAATAATTCTAAGGTTAGGAGTTTAGAAAGGGGAAATCAAGTTTTAAGAGCAAAACTTGATAAGTTAGAGAAAAACCTAGATAGAGTCATTAGAGGGTCCAAGGGATTGAACGTGATACCAAGGAACCAAAATCTTAGGAATGATAGGCCAGGTTTAGGATATCACCCTAGGAGGGTGAATGTGAGTAAAATGCCATATTCAAGGGTACCCTATAACTATGATAGAGAAAAGATCAAAAATAACAAAGAAAAGTCATTTAAAGAAAAAGGAAAGGAATTGACCAAGCAAAAGGTCTAAAGGGTTAAGAGAGTGAGAGTGGAAGGTCAAGAAGCACCGGAGGAGTACTGGTGTGGTCTTGCCTTCGTAGATAAGTTACCTAGGGAGGTAACTAGGGATAGGAGCTCAAGGGAGAGCTCTAGAAGCCAAAATGGGATCCATGGTCAATGGATCTCAGGTGATTTCCTTCTAGGAAATTAAATGGGCTATAGAGTGTGCCAATAGTTTTTAAAAGGGTAAGGCTAGCCCAAATTCTAGAGAATTGGCACACTAAAGGGAGAATTATGGAGAAAAATGAGGAAATAGGACTATAATTGAGAGAAAATGGTTTTAATATGAAAATACCATGTAACATAATGCTAGTAATGTACTATGAATGAATATGGGATGAAGCATCAAGAAGAGGTTCAAATTAGAATTTTGAGTTGAGGTTAAATGATAAAATTTGGACAAGTTTGAGTTTTGTATCAATCTTGGGATTCGGGATAGTTTTGATGGAGATTATATTTTTCCCAAGTAGAGCTAGGATCCACAAATCTCTCCATGAAATTTCAGATTTTTTGGAGATTTGTGGAATTAGTTATGCTTTTCTGAAAATCGACTGAAAAACTAGGACTTCAAGTATCAGTCGACTGGCTCAGAGCCAGTCGACTGGTCCATAACACAAAACCGTCTGTGAGTTTTACCAGTCGATTGTCTTGGGGGCAGTCGACTAGTCCTGATTGTAAATTGTAACGCCCCGAATTTTCCTCAAGAAAGATAATGTAAGAAGGGGAACATGCCCAAATTTATAAATAAAAGAATACGAAGTACCTTTATGTAAAAGTACTATTATATTCATAAAATATAATAAAATGAGATTTAATATCATTTTGATATTATGAATGAAATGTGTGAATATGAGCATCCCTAGACAGGCATTGGTTATGTGGGCTTAAGGAAAGAAATAAAATAAAAAGGAAAATGAAGCAGAAAGGGGGGTGCCAAGGATCGAACCTTGAACCTCATGAAGAACCAAACCTTAAGTATGCCCATGTAACCAATTCACCCAGCAGGGGAGTGCTGAGAAAGGAGAAGGGAAATGCTAGTTAAGGGGAAATTAGGGGAAGAGACTCATGAAGATGAAGAGTCACCAACGGAGAGACGCATGCCTCTTCGTTCGCTATAAAAGAATAGGAGAAGTGACGAAGGGAGTTTTTTCGGCAAGGAACGAGACTTTCGATTCCCTTCCACCAAACTTAGGGTTTCCTTCAGAACCCTAAGAACCCAGTTCTTTGAGAAGTCAGGAAAGAAAGAAGGAAGGAGCAGAACGAGAGGAAGAGCTTTCTTCTTCCAAAAGCCGAACACTCCTTGGAACTTAAGCGTAAGAAGTAAGTCTCCTCGCCTGTAACATAATCGTTACGAGTGTTCGTAAATGTTCTGTTCGTAGATGTTCTTACGATTGTTCGTAAATATTCTGTGTTCATGGAAAAGGTTACAATGTTACTGTGCTTTACGATTCAGGCTACACAGACCGATCAGGGAGTACCTGATCGGTCAGAGGGCATCCTGATCGGTCTCCCAGACCGATCAGGCTACACCCTGATCGGTCTCCCAGACCGATCAGGCTACACCCTGATCGGTCACCGAGACCGATCAGGCCATGCCCTGATCGGTCTGGAGACCGATCAGGGGAGCGTACAGAACCTTCTGTGTGCCCATCCATGTATACCCTGATCGATCACAGACCGATCAAACTACACCTTGATCGGTCTGGGGACCGATCAGGTGAGTGTACAGGTCGATGAAACTTTCTGTAGTTGCCCTGATCGATCACCAGACCGATCGGGCTACAGATCAGGTGTAAGTACAAGTTATGAACCACAGAAATGAAGAAAGGTTTCTCATGCTATGTATGTTTTACCTCCATGTTGTATGAATGCTATGCTATATATGTTGTATGCTATGGATTCCTTATGAAAGTAGGAAAAGTCATGTTACGGAATCATGCTTATGAATGAATAAACTTTACCTCCATGTTGTATGAATGCCATACTATATATGTTGTATACTATGCATTCCTTATGAAAGTAGGAAAGATTATGTATGGATTCATGATTATGAATAAATGAAATGTCTGCATTCTTTATGAAAGAAAGAAAGAATATGTGAATACCTATAGTACGTTCAATAAGAAAGAAAGAAAGGAAAGAAAAGAAGAATGACTGAACGTCTATAGAATATTCATCAAGAAAGAAAGAAAAGAATGCATGTAAGTATTTTATTTTAAAGAATGGCAAGTACCGGATCCCGAAAGGGATCCACGGTTCCGGACTACCGCAGCTGTCCCTAGGCTGAACGAGAGTAAGCCTAGCAAGAGGGCCCTGTAGGTCGGGATTAGCTACCTCGCATCCTACTAGGGTATGCGCGCAAATACAAGGGTACAAGCCAGGGATCCCACAAGCAAGAATGTATTTTTAAGTATTATGTATTAAGTTTTCCAAAAGAGCATCCTTATGT
>JAGFNQ010007168.1:0-25243 GCA_024364735.1 Boesenbergia rotunda | reverse complement strand
GAAAAGTCCTCCACAAATTTTCTATAATATCCTGCCAGGCCTAAGAAGCTCCTGATCTCACTGGCATTCTTGGGTCTACACCAGTGCTGACTGCTTCTATCTTGGCTGGATCAACTGAATGCCTTCTTTGGATACAATGTGACCTAGGAAGGTCACCTGATCTAGCCAAAACTCACACTTTGAGAATTTTGCATAAGCTTCTCCTGCTGAAGGATCTGCAGCACTATCCTCAAGTGTGTAGCATGGTCCTCTGGAGTCTGTGAGTATATGAGAATATCATCAATAAACACAATGACGAATTTATCGAGATACTCCCTAAAGATGTGGTTCATCAGCTCCATGAAGACTGCTGGAGCATTGGTTACTCCAAAAGGCATTACTACAAATTCATAGTGGCCGTATCTTGTCCTGAAAGCCGTCCTGGGATGTCACTTTCTTTAACCTTCAGCTGATGATACCCAGAACGTAGGTCTATCTTCGAGAACACTGTAGCCCCTTTGAGCTGATCAAATAAATCATCTATTCTAGGAAGGGGGTACTTGTTCTTGATGGTCACCTTATTCAGAGCTCTGTAGTCTATGCACAGACGCATAGATCCATCCTTCTTCTTGACGAATAGTACAGGAGCTCCCCAGGGTGAATGACTCGGCCGAATGAAGCCCTTGTCTAGTAGCTCCTGGAGTTGCTCTTGTAATTCCTTCAACTCTGCTGGAGACATGCGATATGGGGCCTTCGAGACCGGACCGGTACCAGGCACTAGCTCGATCTCGAATTCCACTTCTCTATTGGGAGGTAGTCCAGGTAATTCTTCTGGGAACACTTCTGGATATTCGCAAACTACCCGTACATCCTCCTGCTTGAGTTCTTTCTTTGCTTCTGAGTCCACTATGTGTGCAAGAAAACCAGCACACCCTTGCTCTAGCATCTGGTGGGCTGCCAAGGCTGAGAGAAATTTCTGAGTCTTCCTCCTTGGGGCTCCTTGAAATTCGAATGGTGGTTCTCCCTCTGGGCTGAAAACCACCTTCCTTCTACGGCAGTCCACTGAAGCGCTGTACTTACTGAGGAAATCCATGCCCAGTATGATGTCGAAGTCCTGCATCGCAAGAACTATCAGATCGACATATAGCTCTCGGTCTGAAATCTTGATTGGCACAGCCCGGAGCCTCTGGGTGGACTCCATGATTTCCCCTGAAGGGAGAGTTGTTAGGAATCTGGACTCCCAACTCTCTATAGGCACCTGTAACTTACTAGCAAAAGGTACTGATACGAAAGAATGGGTCGCCCCAGTGTCAAACAGTGTAGTAGCTAAATGCTGTAAAATAACTATTTGACCTGTTACGACCGTGGAGGCGCTGGCAGCTTCTTCCTTCGTGAGGGAAAAGACTCTGGCATTGGTTGGAACTGGTGCTGCTTCCAACCCTCTCTGACTGATCTGAGGTCCCTCCAGTATAGTAGGCATGTAGTGTAACTGAGGCTTGCCTCCATGCTGTACGGACTGCTGAGGAAGTACCTTAAACTTGTTTGGGCATTCTTTGGATCTGTGTCCCTCTTGTCCACATGAATAGCATCCAGTTACACCCAAAAGGCATGCTCCTGGATGGTTCCTCCCACACTTAGGGCAAGGTGGATACCTAGCTTGCTTGTTCTCTGAGTTTCCTTTTTGGCTGCCAGGCCACTGCTTCCTTTTGTGGTTCTTATTCTTCCAGTTCTGGTTATTTGGCTGAGGCTTCTGTCCTCCTATTGTCTTGTTCTCAGTCAGGACTGGTTTCTGCTGTGCTTGCTGTGCCTTGATGCTATTCAGGTAGTGCTCTGAGATTAGAGCACTACTGACTAACTCCTCGCTGGTCTGGGGTCGGTGCATCCCGCTGTTCACGTTGAGTGCTATCTCCGGGTTCAGCATGCGAAGCATCAGTCTGACTCGCTCCTTCTCTGTGCTGACTAGCTCTGGGCAGAGACGAGCTAGTCTGTTGAACTTTGCAACTGCTTCTCCCACTGGTAGGCTACCCTGTCTGAACTCCATAAAGTCCTCGAAGTGCTTGTTGGTAACCTTCATGTGGAAAAATTCCTCATAGAACTCGTGCTCAAAATCTGCCCAGCTCATCTGGTTGACTATCTTCTTACTCTTGACTCGCTCCCACCACATACGAGCATCTCCAGTTAGGCAGAAGGAGGCACATTTGACCTTCTCAACCTCTGGCCAGTCAAGAAGCTCCATTGTGCTCTCTAAAGTCTTGAACCAAGCCTGGGCATCCCAGGGCTCAGTCGTGCCTGAGAAGCTTTCGGGTTTCAGCCTCTGCCACTGGACGAGGTATGCTTCTTGTCTTCGGTTCACTGCAGGGGTCTCTTGTGGGACTGGTGGAACTTCAGCCACCACTGGAGTTCCCACTCCTGCTGTGGGTGGTGTAGGGGGCACTGGGTGCTGATTCGCCATCAGTGTGGCGATGGTCTTCTGTTGCTCTGTAATCTGGGCTTGCATTTGAGCAATGACTGCCATCAGGTTTGGCTGTTCTGTGCCAGGCTCACTGTTATCTGGAACTGGAGTTCTGTTATTAGCATTAGGAGCTCGGCCTCTTCTTGCCATCTAATAATGCATAAAGAACCAAGAAATCACTACTACATCTCTAGGTATAAACTTGTCTTCTTACTTAGAAATCTGATATCCATTCTAGGGATTAAACATGATTCCGTGATACTAAGGGATTAAACATGCTTCCTTGTTCTATGCACATGTGAGTAGTACTTAAGCATTTCTCTATACTGCAATTAAATAAAGGAGCAATAAAAAACTGAAACTTAAAGCTTTCTTACTTGAAGACGGCAAGGTTGATGCTGATGTGTGTGTGATGCTGGAGAATGGGAACTGCTCTGATACCAACTGTAGCGACCCGACCTCTTACTGTCTTCAGACGGATCGTTACTTTACTCTACTTCTCAACTCTTATACATGACTAAAGAAAATTGCGGAAATCTTTTTTTTTCTTTTAAATTCTGCTAACAATTATATTCTAACTTAAGCAATCATGTATATTAATACCATGTCATACTCTCTTCTCAATCCCATAGCCAAAACCCATCGAAAAACAGCCTTACCTTATTAAACAGCCTGTATCAGTCGACTGATGACGTCATCAGTCGACTGATACGGCTGAAATCTGTTTTACAGATTTCGGCCCTTGCTTTTTAAGCCCACCATTCCTTCAATTTCGAGCCAAATAAGATCATGACACCATTTCTATACTCTATACCAATTTTCTAAACAGTTTAGCCAATCAAAATGAATCCATAAACTTAAAATTAGGACTTTTACGCAAGAAAACAAACTACAAAAGTTGTTTGAACTTTAACACTAAGGTTTGTGCCAAACTTTACTTCTAACCATTCAAACTCATCATGCAAGGTTCTATAACTTTGCTAAAGCATTATGAAATATGAATGCAACTTTTCTAAACATATTTAAGCAATAAAAACTTAGTTCAAAGAGAATTTGATACTATCTTGGCACATGCGTCTATTTTCTAACAATGTATCAATATCTCCATCTATTCACATTTCTACTCATCCAATGCAAGCATAAGATTATATAAGCTAATTGAAATGACATGGAAACTTTACTCTAAGCAATTGAGCATGTAAAACTATCCAAAACTTAAATGTTTACTAACTCCATAAACAAGAACTTAAAATCTGAATAAACTATAACATTGTAGTTTGAATAGTTAAATTGTCTTGTCTCGAAGATCTCTCCATAATCAGCCACCACACACACTCTACTCAGCACCGCCTCGTCGTCTTCCTTCAGAATTGCTTGCCTTTACCTTTATCTGCAATAAGAGGAAATGCATCTATAAGCAAAAAGCTTAGTAAGTACTATCTAGCTCACAAAAACTCGAAATATGCAAACATGCTTCTAGAACGATATGAAAATCATATGAGATACTGATATGCTTGAAAGAAAACTAAACTAAACATGTATAACTCAAAACATGCATACTCAAGCAATAAATAATCTCAATCTACTTTTCTTGGCTCAACTTGAAACTTTAGCTATTCTTTATCTTTTGAAAACTTTTTGTATTTTCGAAAACTTTGCTAAAGCATATACTTGAAAATACTAATCACTTGGATCCACTGAAGACGTAAGTACCATCTGAATGCGCGTTCCCTAAAAGGTTGGGGTAGCGAGCCACCAATCCTAATAGAGCAGACCTTGGTCTACCAGGGCCAAGACCTTGGAATTGGACACCTGGATTTCTTTAACGACGCCCTTGGACGCCGGGTACTGGCCTTATAAAATAAAATAGCTTTTCTTTCTTTTCTTTCTTATCTGTAAATGCCTTGGCATTTTCTGGAGCACCTTGCGTGCTAAAAATCCCTAAGTCTTGACTTTTGGGGATTTTCTTAAGGCCTTGGCCTTCTCTTTTCTTATCTTTATCTTCTTTTCTTTTCTCATAGCTTTTCTTGGTCCCTAATCTCATATAGGGTGCTTATCAAACATATACAAGCATATAAAAACTAAGATCACATGCAAAAACTAAAGCAAAAAGGAAAAATTCTCTTTTAAAAACTTTTAAAGGAAATTCTCGCGGTAAAACCGCCTCTTACTGCAGGTGAGCAGTACTTACATTGATATCTTGGACTTACAACCAAGATTGAGGTCTAGAGCTCGGGAGAAACTTAAGATCTCGAAGAATTCTTCACGTCTACGCGTTCCTCTCGTCGCGGGGATCCCGAATATAGGATTATTTCTTGGAGAAGGGTCTCGGCCGGCCCTCTTGACCTTGGTTTGCGTGCGCACAAGAGAGGAGAGGGAGAGGGGTCGGCGCAAGGGGTGTTGGCCGAAGGGTTTGAGAGAAATCCCAACTTCTCTCTTTAAGTTTTCTATTTATACACTTGGGATCGGATTTACTTAACCACAGCTTAATTATAGGTCTTACCATCTTTTGTTGCGCTGATACCCCTAGCCCAGCCGGTTGGGCGCTTGTGCTGTTCGGTGGAGGTCGTGGGTTCAATCCACCGGCTGCACTAAATCTGTTTTTCCATTTTTGGCAATTTTTCCCTTTTTCCTTTTCTTTTTCTTTTTCCAAAAATACCAAACGGACTCGGAAAATTCCATAAAAATACTCTAAAAATTCCTAAAAATATCTAGAATATTTCTAAACCATTTCTAAATAATTCTAAGGACTTTAAGAACTAAAAATGGAAATTTTGGGGCGTTACAGCTTAACCCCTGAGTATAAGCACTCATAATCAGCCTTTCTCAACCTAGTTGACTCTCCACCAGCAGTCTTGACTGTTGCCTTCACGCCCTCTTCATCTTTGGCCCTCGTCCCTCGGATGCATACGCAAGCCTCCAACTTGCCTTCATGCCACCTTTCATGTACGCCTCGAAGTCCGCGTCCCTCGGCTCATCATCTCTGCTATTCAATGGTCCCTCGGATGTGCACGCAAACCTTCAGGTTGCCTCCATGCCATCCTTCTCCTGAAGACATCAACTAAGTCCACGTGTACCTGTACACCTACACACTCATGTACACATGTGAGAACAACACAAACCCTAACTTAACCATATTGCCCACTCATCAAAATATCATGATCCTCCAGATCATCTCAGGGTCGATTGCCTCAACAATGAGACAAATGCTCATACGTTATACAATCCATAATAAAATTATGCCCTACTTCTATATCACATATAAAAGTTTTTCTAAACATTGTACGATCTTTCGCAAGTGGCTCTGATATCACTGTAAGAATCTATATGAAAAAATATTTAAAAATCACAGCGAAAATAATAGATCCCACCAACGATCCATGTTAATGAAAACTCATACAAAGTTACTTTACAAATTTCTATCGTATATGTATACCTTTGGCGAGTACATTTCACTTATCCCGCTTGTCCGAGGTATGTCGGATCTCTTACACGTTCAAATGTCCATGGCTCTTTGCGTATTCACACGAACACGATCTTTCAAGCTTCAGAGAAGAATCTCCTTTGTAGTGCTAGCCACAAGAGGAGATTCACAAAGCAAGAAGGAGAGGGAGAAGAGGATTTTAGCCAAGAGAAGGAGGGGAAGTAAAAATGACAAGTTCTACATCCAAATGATAAGAAAAACTCTTTTATACTCATCCCATGAATATGAAGAGTTTTTGTCTCTTTAGCTTCCCTCCATTAATGCCAATAAAACCCAATTATGCCCACCCTCCCCATGCGCTAGCCACAGCATCCAGGCTAGTAGCCCCCCGTGATTTACCTCCTCCGTGTTGGCCCTGGGACGGGTTGGCGGGGGCGCTAGGGGCGAGCGATTCGCCTTTTGTCATCAATAAAAACCCAATTAAAGCGCATTTTCTCATGTGACTTTTCAACTTTACTTCATCTAATGAAGAGGAACTTTTCATCTTCCTGTATTATTAATTATTAAACATTTTAATGAATTAATATCTCATTCAAATGTGGTCGAGTCTAATCTAAATGAGTCTAACTCAAATTTGATCTCAATCTCAATCATATAATCCAATTGGATTTACTTGAGTCTAACTCAATTAATCCAATTCAGATCAAATCTTAGTCAAACTAAGATCAATTAATCTCTGAAGTATCGTGTCCTTAGTGTGTGACCCAATAGGTTCTCATAGCATTGGCAATGTGTCTAAACTACTTTAGACACATAAGCAATGAGCGGCATTTAGCAATGCATCATTGCTACCCAAGTGACGAGAAAGTCGAGATCCAACTTAACCTCCGTGACTATGACAATATATGACCTTGTCCTTTTATCCTCGATATCTAGATTGACCAATGAGGCATAGACCGTATCATCCTTGATCAATCTTTGTGTTTCTTAATCCCCGAATAGACTCACTCAAACAAATGAGGTCAATATCTCATATTGACTGATTTGAGCATGACTAAGCGTTTTAGTAGTCCTACTCGATCAAGGGGCTCAAAGATATCACTCCCACCATCTGGGAGAGATAGATCTCATCTATATCACTCACATCCCTCCGCATAATTCATTACATACCCAATAATCGCCTTTATAGTCCACCTTGTTACGGGTGACATTTGACGATACCAAAGTACATAACTCCTTATGTAGGGAACCATAGTGACTTCAGGTTTAAGGATTATTGATATTAATAATCACATGAGAAAGTTTATGTCACTCATATGACAATCTACAAAACTTTCTCATGACGGGTCAATTCAGTACATATTCTCTAATATATACTCATGTGTCAACTTGAAATTATATATTCATGACTTATGAGCTCAAGTCATCAATTGATCTACATGCTAATCTCTTACATTAATATTGTCCTTGAATATTAATGCTTGGCTAGGAATGTTTAGTGTAGTATTCTTTATATCATCTCACTATCGATTTAACTAATTGATATAATATAGATAAGAACCTACTAACAAAGGACATTATTATACTTAGTTATTTGGCACAAATATAAAGTATAATAACCAAATATGTCTTTATTAACGATAAAATTTGATACAAAAAGTCTCTAGTCAATCATTACATAATTGGCTCTAGGGCTCCTACTAACATCGATAACATGTTAACAATGTGAAAACATTATTGTTTGTGATCAATGTTATCTTTAAAAGGAGATTTAATCGAGAAACAATAGCTTTTGAGAAGTCATCCATGGTTACTCCTACTCCAACTTTCCTTAGCTCAGTCTGATATGACAAAAATCTATTACCATACACTTCCTCATCTATATTCACCTAGAATTTGATAGCCAAGCTGGGTCTTCAACCAGTTAGTATGTCATAACTTTTTGAAGTGATCATTAGGTATGTAAACATTTCGTATACATTCAAGTATGAAAATGGCAACATCAGCAGAAATATAGAGAAACATTGTTCGATGGAAGGATGAGCTCACCTACTCTAAATGAGACAAATATTATTTAACGATTTTATTGACACTGATATGTTCATTTTTTCATTAAAAATATATTGAAGAACTGATGAAGTTAAATGAGTTTAGCTAGTAAAATAAATATACGAATAAAAAACAATACAGATCATTGATTTAAATCTCTAATAACTATCCAAAGATAATAAAATCTAGATAGAATTAATACGAGTAAATATCACCATAAAAATTTATATCACAGATTTAATTACTAGAAAAGTTTACAAAAAAGAAAAAGTGGACATATGATTCAAATTCAATACACCACTCTTGAAACTCAAACAACAACATATAGATAACACTATTGTTTCAACTTGAACATAGATAAAATAAGTTTTTGAATTTCAACTCAAACTACAACAACTTAAAACAACTTAACATGCCTAATCACTATCACTATCATTAATTTCTAAATAATCCAAAAGATGTGCTATCTTTTTCAATGTATCCTTAAACTTAGTTTTTTTTCCGACTTTGAAAGTTCTCTATCAAAATTTGAATTTGATTTCGAAGTTCAAGTTCAAGTTACACATGATGAAATGGAAGTTGGTGAAAATTTTATATCTAAGTGCGCTTGAAAAGCTTTTTGTGTCTCTTCTTTACTTCGGTAAGATTTATATATGACACCCTTAAAGTCATTAACTTGACTTAATGCTTCTATCCATAAATTATAAATGCCCAATTTATGTCTAATAATTGGGGGTGTAGCTCATATGGTAGAGCGCTCGCTTCGCATGGGAGAGGCACAGGGTTCAATTCCCTGCACCTCCATTATAATTTTTTTCATCTTCCCAAGCACTAGCCATAGTATCTAGGCTATAATAGCCCTCATAATTTTCCGCCCTCCCCACGCAGTTGAGGGCTTTTTGCCAACTAGATTATGTCCAACAAATACTATATATATTTTTTCTTAAATTAAAAACAACATTCATAATTCTGTATGATCAAAATATTTTTTACAATAAAGATATATACAATAAAGAAAATATAGGAGCAATTTCCATCTAGAGAGCTTTGGTTAAACATGCAATAGCTCTATAACATTTCTCAAGTTCAGGAGAAGTTACCTCTTCATCATCCGAAGATGATGAAGCCGCGTTTGAGGAGTTTGAAGATTCATCACTGCTCTCTTGATCTCCCAATGCCATGAGTGTCACATGCCTTATGCTCTTCTCCTCCTTTTCTTCATCAGATGAGCTAGATGAGGATTCATCCCAAGTGGCCTTCAAGGCCTTCTTCTTCTTCTTCTTCTTAGATTTTTCTTCTTTCTTTTTGGATTTCTCCTCCTTCTTCTTTAGCTTTGGACATTCATTCTTGAAATGCCCTTTCCTACCACACTCATAACACGAAGCATTAGACTTATTAACTTTAACTTCACTAGGGTTACCTTTACCCTTGAAGCGTCGACCCCTTCTCATCATCCTTCTCACAAAATTCGCCATCTCGGAGGATGAAGATCCGCTGCCATCTTCCTCGGAATCGGACTCGGATTCGGAAGAGGATGAAGATGAAGAGACTTCCTTCTCCTTCTTCTTCTCCTTCTTCTTCTTATTGGATCGTTCCCCTGCAACTAAGGCAATCCTCTTCTCCTTGAGGCCTTTGTTAGCCATTTCATGCAATTCTATTTCACAAAACAAATCATTTAACTTAACAATTGATAAGTCCTTGGAGACTTTATAGGCATCCACCATGGATGACCACAAAGCATTCCTTGGAAATGCTTTTAGCACATACCTCACAAGGTCGCGATTCTCGACCTTTTCATTAATAGAATGAAGCCCATTGACGACTTCCTTGAACCGGCTATGTAACTCACTTACGGTTTCATTCTCCTTCATGGAGAGATTTTGAAGTTGATTGAGGAACAAGTCCCTCTTGGCGATTCTTGAATCTCGGGTGCCCTCATAGAGTTCGGTGAGCTTGTTCCACAAGTCTTTTGCACTTGTGAATGGACCAACCTTGATGAGTTGGTCTTTGTTCATGCCGCATTGTAGAGTGACCACCACCTTCGCGTCGGCTTCACTCTTTCGAGTTTGTTCGGTCGTCCACCGCCACGATTCAAGTTCTTTTCCTTCATCTTCCTTTGGAGGGGTAAAACCCTCCTTCACCGTGAACCAAGTGTTGATGTCTATCTTGAGATAATACTCCATCCTTGATCTCCAATATTGAAAATCAGCGCCATCAAAGAAAGGAGGTCGGGTGGTGCTAAAGCCTTCTCTCAACGCCATGGATGATAGCTCTCGGTTGTTAATCCGCAAAAACAAAGCCCCAAGCTCTGATACCACTTGTTGGAACTTGGATGGCTAGAGAGGGGGGGGGGGTGAATATAGCCAATCACTCGAACTTTAGCACTTATCAAAATTCTGCACTTCAATTTGTTAGTAGCACAGCGGAAGTAGCGAAAACAGAGTATGCAGAAAACTAAAACCAAACTAAAACAACTAACAAGATCGCTAACAAGGAGGGTTTACAAGGTTCGGGGATAACTTGCCCCTACTCCTTGGCGTGCCCTTAAGGTGGGTGATCCCTTGATCATCAGCAGATCAAGCCCCGGTGAACACCGGATAGAAAGCAACCTCCTTCTCGGCGGAGTAACCTCTCCACAGCGTTTCAATCAAAGATATAGTTTTAAGCACAATGAAGCACAAGAAAGATCTTACTTAGCACTTAGCAAAGACAAGAACACAACCAGCTTCTTCCGAGCTCCACCCAGCGACGATCTCACGCAAGAACCCTTTCTTCGTGTCTTCTCGCTGTTGGACTCAAAGCCTCTTGTTCCTTCCTCCAAGTGCTCAAGCAAGGGATGATTGCTTCAAGATTGCAGTAGCTTGCTCAAGATGATGGAACTTCAGAATGCACAAGCAAGGTGTGGAGAAAACACTCGCGCAACAAGAACTCAAGCCAGAAAGTTGTTCTACCGAACACTCCACTACGCCCTTTTGTTTCTCCACTGAACCCAGGTGACACCATCTCACTGCAGCCTCCAGCTGCTCACCTGCAACCACCAGCCACCACTGAGCTCTTCTGGACTCCCTGAGCTTCCCTCAGACCAACCCCAGTCAGCAGCTCCAGCCAGCACCAGCGCCCGTTGCAACATGAGAAGGAAAACGGACAAACCTGCTCCAAGGAAAGGCATCCATTGACTCTCCTTGAGTGTTTGAATCCTTCCCTGTCACCTGCAGCTTAATCAGTGCATTAGCACAACATATCACTCAGTAAATCAAGCATCAGAGATCAAACGCAGAGAATCGGATACGGTCAGACGCGATCAGAGCGTCTGACAGTGCAATTTGAATTAAAGTGATCAGTCACCGGACCGATCCAGGGCTTGTGGGTCGGTCACCTGACCGATCCACCGCTTAGCTGGGACTCCTAGCTCTCGCGGCGACACAAGCCTGATCGGTCACCAGACCGATCAGAGTGAAGCCTGATCGGCCACCAGACCGATCAGGACAGATACTGTCCAATCAGGCTCAAGCCTGATCGGTCCATGTCTGAGTGAACAGTAACCGCGGAAATCAAATCCTAAGTCTTGGATCGGCCACCAAACCGTTCAGGACCTGATCAGCGGGGGAACTCAAATCATTGATTACTCCCTGATCGGTCACCAGACCGATCAGGAGCAAGGCGGTGAGTGAACCGCATGCTCCCTGATCGGTCACCGGACCGATCAGGAGCCAAGCAGCGAGGCAACGACCTGCTCCCTGATCGGTCACCAGACTGATCAGGAGCCACACAGTAGGTTCCCAACCTCACTGTGCGCTCCCTGATCGGTCACCAGACCGATCAGTCATCGCTGGATCGGTCACCAGACCGATCCACGAAGGAGCAGCGTGCCAAAATCCCTGATCAGTCACCAGACCGATCCAGGGACTCAAACCTAGCCCTCTAAGCTAGGATTTCATCCAACCTAGCCCTCCAAGCTAGGATTTCATCACCTAACCCTCCAAGTTGGGACTTTTCACCTAACCCTCCAAGTTAGGACTTTTCACCTAGTCCTCCAAGCTAGGACTTTTCACCCAACTCTTCCGAATTAGGACATTTCCAGACCTAGCCCTCCAGGCTAGGACCTGACCCTCCAAGCCAGGACTTTTTCACCTAACTCTCCAAGTTGGGAATTTTCACCTAACCCTCCAATTTAGGACTTTTCACCTAGCCCTCCAAGCTAGGACTTTTCACCCAACCCTTCCAAATTAGGACTTTTCCAACACCTAGTCCTCCAAGCTAGGATTTTCCGCACCTAACCCTCCAAGTTAGGATTTTCCAACACCTAGCCCTCCAAGCTAGGATTTTCCATACCATGCCAAATCCCCGATCAGGACTTAATCATAATCATAATCATCAACCTAAACTAAAATCGGTGTCGACACCAAAATAACAATCAGGGTCAGACTGCATCAACATATATTTCATACAGTATTCAAGTCATGTTTCCGATATCGTTATGGGACTATATCTGTTTCTTTCTATACTATTTGTATAGCTTTTTGATGTCATACATATCTTATCTCTATATTTGCTAAGTTCACTTGGACTCATCTCTGTTTATCATATTTTATGTTTTTAGGCTGATATACTTGGAGTTGCTAAGAGAGATCCTAGCAGCCAGTTCCCTTCCATCGAGACGTTCCGATTTTGGTTTGTGTTTGTGATGGCTTTGTAGTTGCTTATTGGTTTTAGTGGATTTGTATTTGTCCTTTATTTTGTTGGTGTGCTTTGTATGATCCTGAGGAGATTAGGGTATATGTTTGTGATGTAAGTGATACTAGCACGTGTATTTGTATGTCTGTGATGTTTTTACTTCCTTTTTGCTATATTTTTCGATAGTGTTGGACGAGGTATGTTGGGAGTCGTGTAGGCTATGTACAAAGGTTTTAGATTGTCCGTCGTATAAGTGAGATATTGTCTGATTTTTATCGGTCAAGCGGCTCCTCAAGGCATGACATCCTACTTGATGTCCATGATTTGCCAAGACTTTACCTATCTAATATCGGGTCCAACTGACCTACTAGAGCTTTCTGAGTTGAGATTCCTGCGCACTTGATCAGCACATCATATTACAACAAAACTTAACTTGAATCATTGGCAACATCAAAACATAAGTTTGATTATAGTGCTCCTTGCACCAACAATCTCTCTCTTTTTAATATTTGACAATAAGGTTCAGAGTTAAGTTAAAAGACATATACAATAAAGAAAATATAGGAGTCATTCCATCTAGAGAGCTTTGTAAAAAATTTTCTAAGGGTAAAATATTTTCAAAAATGATCTTATAAAGTATGTAACATCAATTTTTTTTAAAAAAAATGTCTTAAACCCAATTTAGATTTTAAACTAAGTTGACTTAAAGTTTTAAATTATAATTTTAAAGTATAAAAAATTTAAGTTTAACATTTTACGTTAAAAAATTAAACATTTAAAAAAATATTTTAGTTAAAACAAGTTTAAGTAAAGGATTCAAAAACAAAATTTTTAAGTTACGGTAGATATAAGTTTTATGTTTGAAGGTTTAAAATTTCAAGGCTAAAGTTTCTAAATTTTTAGTTAAGTTTAACTGTGAATTTGAAAGTTTAAAATTTCAATGTTTTACAAAGTTAATGATTTAAAAATTTAAGAATTTATAAATTTAAGTTTTGGAAAATTTTAAAATTTTAAGTGTAATACAATTTTAGTTTAAATTTTTAACTTATTTTAAAGATTTCATTTTGGCTTAAAAAATAAATTTTTAAGTTTGTAAAATATTGTAAAGTTTCAAAATAGGTTTTGACGACATTTTGAAAATTTTAAGATTAGTTTTAAAAATACTTAAATAATTCTTACAACTCTTTAAGTAATGCATTTAAGTTTTAAAGTAGATTTTGAAAAAAAAAACTGAAAAAGTAATTTTTGAAAGATTTACTTAACCTTAAAAGAACTTAAGTTTGAAACATAAATTTTGGAAAATACTTAAAGTTAATTTTGAAATTTTTCTTAAATTTCAAAATATGTTTTGAAAGTAATTTTTTTTTAATAAATTAGATGGTCCCCTTAAATTAACTTTTTTCTTTTGAAAAGTTGCACTTAAATCCAAGCATAGAAGGTTCTAAAAAGTTCCTTATCTAAAATGTCCAACTCTCATCTAGAGCTGTTTATATAAGATATCAGCTTTTATATTAAAGTTGGACAAGTTGAGAGTTTGAGTTTGATATTTACTCAACTTGATTAATTTGTGTTTAAAGTCTTGAATTTATATCGATGTATTGAAATAAATTTCTGAAATCTAGGTTAGATCTTGAACATCTCACCTATTTCTAAGTTTTATCAAATACAAATAAAGAATTTTAATATGTTTGTGAGATGTTGAATTCCTAAATCTATAGATGTATGCTTATTACGGTAAATCCATTTGCAATTTAGAAACTCTTAATTTTTGAAGATAAACTAAATTTTTGAAAAATTAGAATTTTTTTTTGAAAAGCCATATTATTCCTGAAAAGGAGAGAGTACATCAGAGACACTTAAAGACGCGTGGGCATGCAACCTAATGAGTAAAGATCATTTCAACTGATTGCACCTAAGACGCGTGGGCATGCACTAGTGAGCCGAGTTCTGAATTTTTCTTCAGCAAAAGCATCCAAGATAACTTCCAACCTCCTGGCTAAGTTTGAATAAGTACATTCGGGAGATGTATGATCAAAAATTCAAAACTTGTCTTCAAACAGAAGCAACTATGAAGTGAAAGTAGGATAGGACATTATACATGCAAGCATAGTTTAACATACTTGCACAGCTTCCCAAACATAAGCCTTGCAGATTCTTGAAAGCCAACGGATGTGAAGATTAAAATGGCATGTGGCCACCAAGTTGCAGAATTCAGAGGAAGAAAGAATCTCCATGCACCTAATAGAACTATCAAACTTAGAAGCCAAAACAGCAAGCTGCAACAAAAAATTACTCTCTGGAAATCAGCATATTTTATGGGATACTTGAAACATGGAGTTGAATACATGTACAAATATTCTTTGTACATTCTCTATGTATTTCATAAAAATATCACAAAATTTTCCTTGATGATTCTATTGCACCATAACCAATTTCACAAGACAGAAAGCTAAGCATGAAGAAAACATATACATGTATGAAAATTGATCAAGTAACTCTATTCATAATCATGACAGCTTCTACGTTAAAAACAATCATCCAGGAAAAAGAAAAAGGTTCATGTGACTGAATCATGACTTCAAAAATTTGACAAGAATGAAAAACAGGAAAACAAGCATGGAAACTGATTCTTGCAAGAATTTGTTATTATCATTTTGACAGTATTCCGGAAGAAATAGACGTCGACGTCGACGGCCAGTCACCAGGGTTCAGCCCACGCGGACGCTAACGCTAGAGGAAGAGCTCACACCTTGTGAGATTAACACGAGCGCAAGTCAGTGCCTCGATCCAGGGAGATGAAGAGAAGGCAGAAAAAGAGATGCATGAAGTAGAGAGAGCGTAACCCCCCTTTACCGGAGGGGTTGGAGTACCTTTTACACGTCCCCCCATCTTCAGTTACTGGATAGCCCTCGTAATAGTTGTCGCAGTAATTAAATCTAGGGTGTTGTAAGGATGAAGGCGTTAATGGCAGTGGATTATGGATCACGATCATCCCATAGTTATTGGTGATCATTATCCATGGATTCGGAGATAGGGGGGACGTTACTTGAGGCCGAGTGCTTCTTGGGCTCTGGTACCCCGAGGTGATCTCGGGGTCTTCTGGCCCGGGGGGTCCCGGGCATTTTGCCTTCCCGAAGTGGTCTTGGGGACCTAGCTTTCCGAGGTGATCTCGGGCGTCACGGAAAGAGAGTCGTTCAGACTCGACAGATCTTGCCACACAACTTCTTCAGTTCACGTGTCAGCCACGGGGTACTTAACCCCATCACAAGTCCCTCCCTTCATGTTTGATCGAAGGAAGTGTGTCTGACTAATTATACTAGTGTAGTGATGAAGAAGCTGTATCCAGGTGGCCCCTATATCTTTTACTACTTCATTGGTGACCTTCCGGGTCCGAGGAATCATACCATGCACCCTTGGACCCCGGGCAGTTCTTTGAATACGTCCCTCATTTCCACGGATTTTGAGGCGACACCCTGATGGCTGCCCAAGGCCCTGTAAAGGTGCATGGGGTCTCTTAATTGCGACAAGGTCATATGGCGAATGTGGCCTTACCATGTGCCCCATCCTCCTTTGTGCAGCGATCTCCCGCTGATATGCGTCGTGGGTCATACGAAGCGACGATAGTAAAGGATGGTGGCTCATCAGGATGTCTAATCAGCGTCGCTGACATGCTGCCCTCTCGTTGTTCATAGGTGGGCGGCTTCTCCCTATAAAAGCAGGTGCGACTGCCTCCTTGCCCTATCTGTTTTCAAACACCTTCGTTCCCCTGCTGTTCGTCTTGCTGCCGCGCCCCTTCTCCGAGTGTAAGTCTCCTTCTGTTTTCCCCTTCCCCAACCCCCATAGGTCCAGTAGAGAAGAAGAAGAAGACCCGAGGCGACGACGAAGGTTCCTCGGAAGAGCCAGTCTATCATCCGGAGTGGTATAATACCATCTCCTTTAGGGTTAGGTTAAAATCCCTCCAGGTCGCCTGCCGGAGATTTGGTATCCCAGAGGGCTGAGAGATGAGAGTTCCGGCCTTAGGCCAATCACCCGTAGAGACTCCTGTGGGTTTTTTCACTTTCTTCTTAGGGCAGGTAGAATTAAAGTTTCGTTTTCCTATTCCCCCCTTTTTCATGAATGTAGCCAAATACTTCGATATCCCTCTCCACTAAATGGCTCCAAACGTCTTTGCCCAGATGGGCGGAGTGTTTGTCCTTTTCAAACTTTTCGACATCCCTCTGACCCTCCGATTTTTTTCATTTTTTCTTACTTCCGGTTTGCTCACGAGGGGTATTTGGCTTTAATGCCCGCGCCGGTCATAGGTTCTTGGGGGGCCTTCCTTCCTCCCACAAGGGATGGAAGGAACGTTTGTTCTATATCCAACTCCGTGAGCGTCTCTTCAGTCCTATCCACTGGACGGAGAGCCTGCTGCTCATCCTGGACCTCGGCGACTTCCAGCAGGACGTGGGATACCAGAGGGCTAGGGGTATCTTGGCAGGGATGGAGCTTCACGGTCTTCAACTGTTACAATGCGAGGAGCTCCTTTAACGGGCCAAGCTTAGCATGAAAGTCATGAGTCTTAGCTCTAGTCTTCGTAAGTTACCCTTTGTCTTGTAAGTTTCCTTGTTAATTCTAACTGATGCCCTTTTGTCTCTATTCTGCAGACGACATTATGATTTCCCGAGCTATCAACTGGCTCCTGAAGTGGGAACAAGCCAACGAGCAGGTGACTGGCTCCTGAAGTGGGAACAAGCCAACGAGCAGGCGTTGGTTCCCGCTTCCGTTTCTTCCGCTCCTGTGGGCATTGGCGAGGAAGTGGATGAACCCTTAGAAGACCAAGAAACTCCGGAAGCTCCCCAGGATCTCGGAGCAGCAGAACTGCCTACTGACTTCAAAGGGGGTTCTCCTTCATCTCCCATCAAGGCTACAGAGGGAGAGGTTGCGGCCCCTCTCCCTGCCGAGCAACCAGTGACCCGAGTTATCAAGCAGAAATGGCGGAAGCGGCTAACCCCGAAGCCTCGCCTCCTGAAGAGGTTGAAGAAGGGCCTAGCATCAGAGCTTCCACCCTCCATTGATGAAGAGGACATGGTGCCTCTGTCCCAGAGGGTTCGGGAAGAACCCTCTTCCCCCATTATGGCAGCCACCATTCCCCTCGCCCGCGACCCAGCTACTCCGACCAATCCCTCCGCCGCTCAGCGAGGCAACGAGGTGTCGCTTGATGTGCCTAGCTCTCGCCGGAAGGCCCCTGTGGCGAAGAAGGCGGCGACAAAGGTCTCCCAATCCATCCAAATAAAGGAAACCCCCTCTGACGATTCGCAGATAGCATCTAGCTCGGAGGAGGACGCCCCTGACCCTAGAGATGTTCCTGGTCAATCAGGACAGCCTACTGAAGAACTTCTCCCTTCTCCTGTTCAGCTGAGGAGGTCAGCTGGATCAGCCCGATATCTGGGCATTCTACACCAGTCCCTACTGACGGTAATTGTGCTTGAGCCTTTCCTCTTTTGTTTCATTGTTTTGCTTTAATTGTCCTTTTTCCGCATAGCAGGTTGCTTCCAACTGTGAGGCCATCAGCCGCCTGTTGTGCTCCGGAGGGGTCACTGAAGACCTTCTCCAGCGAGTAGTGAAGTAGAGGTGGAGGCCGGCCATGCCCGTGAGGTAGGCCTTCTGTAGTTGGAGGTTAGTAGGGTCATAAGGGAAAAGGTCGGGCATTGTCTCGATGCCCTGCTGGCTTCTGAGGAGACTGTGCACGACCACCATATACGAGAGTGTGCCACGTCCGAGAAGAATAGGGTCCTCTTTGAGGAATTGCAAAGACTGACCCAGGAACAGGACCAACTCCAGGCACAGGAGACGGAGTTATTTGCCAATGTTCAACTCCTGGAGTCTTCAAAGAAAGCTCTAGAGGATCGGAATGAAGAACGGGAGCGCCTGTTGGCTTTAAAAGAATATAACCTAGAGCTATCGGTCACTTATGCCTCCAACCTCCAGGACAAAGTTACTCGAGCCCAGGACCAAGTTCCACTACTGCCCAGAAGCTCCAAGAAACACTAGGGGTTCATGATCGCCTGTCCCGAGAGGTGGCAGAGCTAAAAACCGCCAAGAAGGAGGTTGAGGCTGAGCTATAGAAGTAGAGGATTGATCATGCAACCCAACTGTCCAAGGTCGAGATGGAGTTCAAAGCTAAATTTCTGCAGTCTGATGAGTACGGCGACATTTTAGCTGGGCAGGTATTGAAGCGCCTAAAACAAGGCTTCAATGGTACCATCAGCCAGTTGAAGAAGATCAACTGCTGAAATCGGACGTAGATTTGAGCACCTTGAGTGTCAGCCGGGTTTGGAACGAGCTCACGCCTGTAGAGCAGGAACTATAAAGCTCCTGCCCAACCTGGGCCTTGCCACCCTTTTTGCTCCTCGTTTGCTGTGCTTTCTTCATCTTTTCTAGTTTTTCTTTTTTCCTGGTAGACCAGATATGTAATCAGTTTAAATGTGAATGAAAGCATCTCTTAGCTTCCTGCCTCGTGGTAGCTCGGATCCTCCAGATGTGCAACAGATGGTCCAAATCAACTTAATCTTTGAATGGACGATCTAGAGCCCTCCGAGCTTGATCCAACGATTGATTTAGCTCTGATTGGGATGAAACCTTCAGATCATGATCAGAATGCTTGATCAACCCTAACCCTAGCTCGGATTGCTTCAGATGGTCCCGGATGGCTCAGATCTAGCCGCTCTTGAATCGGGCGGCTCGGATTAATCGTAAGCTTGATAATTCGATCCGGTTCACTTCCGACTCAAGTTTGACCCAATATACTCTAGGTCCAGGATCCTTTCATGCCTACAAAAATATATCAGAAAATTAGTGGCCAAATAATCCAAAAATGTGTAAATTTGTAATTAAGTCCAAAATAAGAGGAAATCCTAAAACCTAGGGTAAAATCATAGTTAAGCAAATAAAACATGGGTCAAACATGGATTTTAGCAATTAAAATAATCAATAAAATGATGCTTATCAACTCCCCCACACTTAACCTTGAGCGTCTCGCGAAAACACTAAGTAAGTATCCCCTAGATTTTCTTAAGCATAATTAGAAGCAAATGAAAAGAAATTACCTAAGGTTGTCAATTCTCAAAAATCTAAGCTCTATGGATTAGTATCTTGTCCTTAAATCAACAACTTGGCCTTTTCATCTATCATGAGTCAGTGAGATGAATTCAACTCACTAGCCTTTCAAGGAAAATTTTGGTGGCTCTCTCCTTAAGTTCTAAGTCGATGATGGAAGTGGAGCTCACTCTCACACACATGTTTCTTGCACTACCATAGGCTTGCTTATTGTCTACTCTCCACCATTATTCATGATTAGGATCAACAACTATAAAAACAAATGAAAACATAAAAAATGGTGAGAATTGGAATAAAAACCAAGAAAATGGAAAAATTGATAAAGTGGGAGACTTGGTTGCTCAAAGATGTTTCCAATGTGCTTTGCCCCTCTTGACAGTCCTCTAATGCTATAAAAAATGTGATGGAATGAAACTTGAATAAATTCCTTTGATTTGGATGAAAAACCCTTCCTTGATTTAATGTGCCAAATTGCCTTTTGTGTGTCAACTTTGCTCTTTGTTTTATTCTCTGAATTTTTTTTTCTTTAAAACTACAGAAATAAGTTTCCTTCATATTGTTCTTGAGTCCAATAATTCATGTGCATTCTTATAATTCCCTACAACACTATGGACCACCAACTTGGTCCATAATTCATGTGCATTCTTATAATTCCCTACAACACTCAAAATATTGTTAGGCAAAAGATTTATTAATATATTTATTACCTTCTCATTTGCCTTTGATTGCGCTTGTTGTTCTTGAGTCCAATATCTTGGGCGGAGCTTCTTCCCATGCTTATCTCTTGGAATTTCAAATGGTTCTTCAAGCACCATCATGTACTCCCACTCCATCATCAGCCACGTCTCCATTCTTGACTTCCAACGCCCGAAGTCTTCATGGTCGTAGACCGGTGGAGTGTATATGTCGTCCCCAAGTTTATTTTTCATGATTCTTCACCTCTAGCGGTTGCTCCCTCGGCGGTTAGTCCGATCAAGAGCGGTCCTTCGCTCTGATACCAATTGTTAGGATCGATACGCCTTGCTAGAGGGGGGTGAATAGCAAATCGTCTAATCTTCTTGTACCTACGTTGTTAGTTGCACAGCGGAAACAATAATAAAAACAATAAACAATGCTAACAAGAAGGGTTTACTTGGTATCCACCCCGGCCGGGTGACTAATCCAAGAATCTGTCGGTGGATCACTCCCCGGATAACCTCCGGCTAGCCCGCGTCGCTCCTTGTGGGTGGAGAAACCTCGCCACAACACCTCGGACACTATCTGGGCACAAAAGACTACTAACACGCTTTACCCAAGCGAGTTTCGTCAAGAAACCCCAGCCCGATCGAGTCCCCCTTTAAATAAACTCGGGCTGGAAATCACGCCACCAGTCGACTGCCCCCAGGGCAGTCGACTGGTGCCACTTAAAATCCGACCGTTACACCCAACGTTCGACTTTTCGTGGCTTCCAGGCAACTAGCAGTCGACTGCTCCCAGGGGCAGTCGACTGCTCCCAGTCGACTGGCCCAACTGGCAGTCGACTGCCAATCGACCAGAACCCTTCTGTGGGTTCTGGCAGTCGACTGCCCAACCTGGCAGTCGACTGCCCTGTCTACCAACCTAGGGTTTTGCCTCCCCGAGTACATTCCACTCAGCACTCGACCCCTAGGACTTCCCGAGTACATTCACACAGCACTCGTCCTCACGACTCGACTGACTCCTCTTCCGCAGCCTCGACTGTTGCCTTCGCGCCCTCTTCATCTTTGGCCCTCGTCCCTCGGATGCGCACGCAAGCCTCCAGCTTGCATCCATGCCACCCTTCACGTACGCCTCGAAGTCCGCGCCCATCAGCTCATCGTCCCTGCACTCCAAAGTCCCTCAGATGCGCACACAAGCCTCCAGCTTGCCTCCATGCCATCCTTCACCGTACTGAGGTCGTCCAGTCAAGTCCATATGCGTACCTGTACAACCTGCACACTCAACATACGCATATCAAATACACAAGGGTAAACCTAACTTAAACCCTTTGCCCAAACATCAAAACCCATGGTCACACCGGACCATCTTAAGGCCGATTGCTCCAACAATCTTCCCCTTTTTGATGTTTGGCAATCCATTTAAGTTAGGGAAAGCAAGATAGTTGTCAATAGCAAAAACCATGCTAAATGAATGCATATGCAATGCATAACTGGATCCTATCCCAAGGCATCCCACACCTAACCCTCCAAGTTAGGAATTTTACACCTAGCCCTCCAAGCTAGGATTTTCTACCAAACCGGGCTTTTTAAAGCTTCTCCCAAGCTCCCCCTTACACTGGACTTACAAAGGCTTTTTAAGAACCTTTCCAAGGTTCCCCTTACGCCAAGAAGGGAGCAACCATGCTCCCCCTCAAACTTAGCTCCCCCTAAACCTAGGGTTTCTTTCTAGCAAAGGTATTGGTTTCCCACTTAAACACAATATTTCTCCCCCTTTGCCATACATCAAAAAGAACCCAATAATTACCCAATTATTGGTTCTTAACATCTCCAATGATCCTAAACATAGTGTACTAAACCCCCATACACTTGTTCCTTGTCATTTGGATCCCAAGTCAGCTGCTGGATACCCACACCAGCCCTGACCAGTCGACTGCCCCCAGGGCAGTCGACTGATACTCTGATTTCAGTCTTTTCTGGCTAAATTCAGAATTGCGCCAGAAATTCCACAAATTTCCAAAAATTTCAAAACTTCGTGGACAACTTTGTGGGACCTATACCTACTTGGGAAAAATACATCAACCCATGTATCTATCACCATTCCCAAGTTTGACACAAAATCCAAAAATTTCAAAATGAAAATCAAGGCAACTAGGAGGCAACCTCCCCCTTAACCCATGCCTTCTCCCCATTTTCATTTTTCCCAGGTTAAGTTCTACCCAGCTTAACCTCCTAGACACCACGTTGAGTCATACACTACCCAACACCCGAGTTCTCCCCCCTTTGACACTCTTATAGCATTGCCCGAGGCAATCTTTCCCTAAGTGCCAAAAAGAACTCAACAAAAGTCTAAAAACTCTAAAGTTTGCAAGCACACTTGCTAGGATATACCCTATCTTAGAAAAATATGATATCATGAAAATATCAAGTGTGCTTGACTTTTGGTACACATTTAAGTTTCTTAAGGATTTTGCATTAAGTATCAACTCTCAAATTCATTTCTAATTCCATGTGTTTGTCAAACCTACCCATCATAATTCGACACATGGAATTGTCCTCAATGTTCCCTGTTTAACCTCTAAATCTTAGATACCTAGGGAACCTTATCAATCCTTCTTGATTTTCATAAACTCCAATAAATTCTTATCAAATCATGGGATAACACTTTATACAAAGAATATGAAATCATAAACATCAACTTTAATCCAAAATCATATCCCATAATTCAAATTTGCACTCTCTTATTGACCAAACTGCCCCTTTTGCAATTTCTCACAGACCAGTCGACTGCCCATATGGCAATCGACTCTCAAATCGAACAGAGATCACGGTCGACCTCCCAGTCGACCCCCAGTCGCCTGCCACCAGTCGACTGGTATCTGAGCCAGTCGACTGGTGGCTGAATTTCAGCCCTCTTTGGTGAATTTCAGAAATGTCGTAAAAATTCTACAAATCTCCAAAAAATCTGAAATTTTGTGGGGAGATTTGTGAAGCCAACATCTACTTGGGAAAAATACGTTTCCAAATAAATGTACTCCGGATCCCAAGATTGGCACAAAACTCTACTTCTTCCAAAGTGTATCAAATAAACTCATCCTAGAAGTTCTACTTCTCACTTCTTTTCAATGCATTCACTTCTCCTTGATCATAATTCTTTTCTACCACTGAAATACATGGTATTTCACCATTAAACCTCAATTTTGTGAAATATAGCTCCTTTTTCACCTTTTCTCCCTAAATTCTCCTTTTGATGTGCCAAAATCTAGGATTAAGACTTACCCAAGTCTCCCAACCCTTTGTGGCACATTTCACCTAATTTCCTAAGGGAGAAACTTTTGAAATCCATTTACCATGGACCCCAAAGGCTCCTAGAGCTCCCCCTTGAGCTCTTAGCCTTAGTCACCTCCCTAGGTGACTCGATCCAAGCTAGGCTACACCGGTGTGCCACCGGTGACTCTTGGCCTACAAAATTTACCTTTTTAACCTTGGACACCTTGTCCTTGGTTAGGTCACTCTCTTTACCCTTGGATGGCATCCCCTTGCCACCCTTGGACCTTCCCTCCTTACTAAGATTGTATGTTTCCCCAACATACTTCTTTCCATTGCCCTTGGAGGTCTTAGATCGGTACCCCAATCCCGATCTATCATAGTTGGGTTTGATGCTACCCAACACCATGTCTAAGCCCTTAGACCCAACCATGAATCTTTCTAGGGCTTTTTCTAATGCATCAAGCCTTACCCTCAAGGCTTGATTTTCCCTCTCTAGACCTTTAAGTTTGGAGTCCATATGTCCACTTTGGACATCCCTAGAACTACCCATTTTCTTAGGCACATTCTTTCCCTTCTTGGGATTAGTGCCATGATCTTTTGATACAAAGGTCCTAGATTTACTATGATGCATGCTTTTCTTAGAGTATTGATCTACCTTGTTATCCTTAGTCCTATCATTATACTTAAATCCAATGTTATGTACCATTAAGCAATTTTCATGAAATCTAGCATGCATGGATGAATGATTTGTATTATTTTTGGCATGTAAGAAAGAACTTGAAATTGAATTTCTTTTTAAACTAGGGTTAGAAAATACTTCCCTTACCCTTGTAGTCCTTCTTTGTTGTGAGTTTTGCTTTCTTCTCTCTTCTTTCTCCCATCTCCTCAAGTGCTCCATCTTCTTTAGCTCCTTCTTCCTTGGACACTTGGTGTGGTAGTGCCCTAACTCACCACACGTGAAGCATCTAATCCTCTTTCTTTTAGCTTGAGCTTCACCAATTCTACAACCCACATTAGCTTTAAAGGAATTTACAATGGGTTTAGGGTGTACCTCCTTTTTCTTACCTAGTGGACACTTATCCTTGTAGTGCCCCTTTTCATTGCACCCAAAGCATACAATGTGGTCTTTAGTCCTTGCTTTGGTGGAGGTTGAGGCTTGGTTGACTTCCTCTTCACCCTTGGATGAAGTGGAGACTTCCTCTTGATCATGTGTAGGTGAGGGTCTCTCCTCCCCCTCAATCCTTGAGGTGGTGACCTCTTCTTCTTCTTCTCTTGAGGAGGTCGATGATCTTTCACTTAGCTCCTCCTCACTTGAAGAAGTTGACACTTCTTCCTCCTCAGTGAACTATTGAGCCCATTTCCTTGGGCTCTTCCACCACTTGACCTTGTGTAGGGTTTTTATGAAATTCCACCAACTTGGTCCATAATTCATGTGCATTCTTATAATTCCCTACAACACTCAAAATATTGTTAGGCAAAAGATTTATTAATATACTTATTACCTTCTCATTTGCCTTTGATTGCGCTTGTTGTTCTTGAGTCCAATATCTTGGGCGGAGCTTCTTCCATGCTTATCTCTTGGAATTTCAAATGGTTCTTCAAGCACATCATGTACTTCCACTCCAT
>JAGFNQ010007167.1:354490-457072 GCA_024364735.1 Boesenbergia rotunda | reverse complement strand
TTCAAATGATGAACAAGAATCTAGATGCCTCAATTGTTTGTCTTCCTCAACTACTTCTTCTTGCTTGATCTTGATACCAATCTAAACTCACTTGACAAAAATTTTTTTTTTTTCCGAAAAATTGCCTCTTTGATACCAAATCTCTTCAAACCACTAGTCACTCCCCCATACTTAAATCTTTGTCCGTCTCGGGCAAAATAACATTAGAAACAAATCAAACAACAAGTCCAAAGAAAAATGAAGGTAAGTGTAAGAAATTAGTAAAGAAAAATGGAATGAATATGAATTTTGCTAAATATTGATATGGAAAGGTAAACAAAGTGATTAGCCTCTATAGATGTGATCCAATCATTGAAATATGGTTTTGAAAGAACCTAAGCAAGTTCTAGAGTTTAATAACATGTGTGTCACAAATATAAGGCTAATTCTCACTAGGTGCAAATGATTCATCTCCAATCCTCAATCAAGAGTCTAAGGAAAAATAGTACTCAAGCAACCAAGAATTCATCCATGAACTCAAATCCTAAGTCTCGACAACCAAATTTAATTTATTTTCCAAAAGATTCTAACATGCTATGGAGATAACCTAGAGGGATACTTTTATTTCTACTCATGCAAAAGTGCGAAAAGAAAAGACATGGTATTTACAACGACTATTTATTCAATTTACTCTAGAAAACATAAAAGTGAAAAATGCGATAAAAGAAAATGCAAGAAAGAAAAATCTCCCCTTTATTTCTGGTGGACGGAGTCGATCCAGAAGAAGCCTCCATCGTGGTAGTGGAGGTGTCTGGGTGGCTGGGAGAATCAGGACTCCCCCACACTTGAACTTCGTAAAAAATTTCTCTGGTGGCCTAAGGCGATTCAGATTTAAAATCCACTGAAGGAATGGAGTTCTTCGAGTTAAAGCAAAATCATCTCCTCCTTCTTTATGCCCTTCAGAAGTCCTTCCAGGAGGCTGAAGTCTGTTCAGTTGGAGCACCCACTCCTGAAGTCTTCTGGACCCTGCAAAAACATGTAATACCTCTCCCAAGCGTTCAGGGTCAGAAAGAAATGATATAAGTTCAGTCTCTACATGAAATAAATCCAAATCTGCATCATGTCCAATTAAATCAATTTGTGGTGCCTCAATAAAATTTTCAAAATCATTTTCTACAAAATTTGCATCCAGGAGCTCATCACAAATAAAGAAATCAAGTTCTGGCACATCAATAGAAATTTCACAATCATTTTTCATCCAGGGTGTATCATGCAATGTGTCACAGCCAATCAAATCAATATCAAGTATCTCCAAAAGTCTTTCACATTCATTTTCAGCATAAGACATAACAAGAGATTCATCAAAATAAATAACATCAATTTCAGGCACTTCTAAAAAATTTTCACTATCCATATCCACAAAAGATGTATCAAAAGATTTATCATAGAAAACAACATCAATTATGGGTGCCTCTAAAATTATTTCACCACCCCTATCTACAAGAGATGTATCAAGTAATGCATGATGATCAAGGAAATCAATATTTGATACCTCTATTGGATTTCACAAACAATCTCTACACAAGGTATATCAATAAAATCATCAGAGTCAATAGAATCATCCCTAAGTACCTCACTGTATTTTTCTGAACAAAGAGGAGAAATACTTACCTGAGCGTGCTGGATAATACCTGAAGGGTCTATAATAGTAGCTGTATCTGTCGTCTCCTCCTGGTTATGTTCAAGCTCCTCTTCAGCCTCAGGCTCTGGTGGACAATCAACTGGTGATCCTTGGGTGCTTGCTTCCACCATGCAAGTCCCTACACTTTCTGGTTCATTCTCTAAATCTTGTGGTGGTCCCTGGGGCTTAGTGCAGTCCCCTACACCTATGGAATCATCTCCTCTGCATGCTTCTCCTGTAATATCTGCAACAACAGTATCAGAAAAATTAGGACCACTAATAACACTATCATCAGAAAATAAAAGTCTAGAATGGTCCTGTGGAGCTTCAGTTTCTTCTTCTGGAGCTGAAAAATTTGGAATTGGATTTGAGTAGGAGTCTCCGGAGGAATGCATGCTCTAGGTGCCCAGACTTTGATGAGTACGTCATCTTCTTCTTCTTCTAAAATTGCAAGATCCATTAAAGAAAGATTTGGCCTTGCACTAGGGTCACCTTGAACTTGTATCTGATTCATTTGACTAGAAATTTGTCCAACGCCTTTTTCGATGTCTTGAAGCCTTTGCTGCCTTCGATGATATTGTACAACTTGTTGATAAATCTCCTCCATTCTTTGTAGTTGAGCCTCATTCTCATTAAGATTCTCAAGGCCTCCTTGGTTAGCATAGCTCCTTGACTGATTTTGAAAGGATGAAGTAGGCTGAAAATTTTGAGCTTGCTGATTTGGTTGAAAACATAGCTGTTGAGGCTGATTAAAGGACTGATCAGAGGGCTGATATGCTGGAAAATTTTGCTAGGAAATGTAGCCCTGAAAGTTTTGATTTTGAGCTGGAAAATTAGGTGGCGAAGACTGAAAATTCTGCCCTTGAAACCCTTGATTGTATGGCTGTGAAAACTGGTTCAAGGGCTGTGTAGGCTGAAAATTTTGTTGGTTTTGCGCTGGAAAAACTGGGAATGATTGAAAATTTTGCTGCCCTTGATTGTATTGCTGGAATTGAGGTTCAAAATGCTGAAATGGTTGCTGAAAATTGGGCTGAAATTGCTGAAAACTGGGCTGAAAATTCTGGAAAATTGGCTGCCCGTTCTGAAAATTCTGGAAATTGCTGGAATTTGGCTGAAATTGTTGGAAATCTTGCTGTGGTGGCTCGAATTGTTGAAATGGTGGCTGAAACTGAAAGTTTGGTTGCTGAAAATTAGGATAGGGCTGCTGAAATTGATCATTCGGGTGCTGAAAATTCAAATGGGGCTGCTGGAAATCAAAATATGGCTGCTGGAATTCTTGGAGTGACTGAAATTGTGGCTGAGGTAGCTTCTGATAAGTAGATGACTGAGCTTTACGTTCTAGTTGGTAGTCCCACTCCTTTATCACATTTCTTATCTCCTCCAGTGCCTTCACTATTTCTGATTGTTCCGTTGAATTCATTTTGAATCTTGCAGCCCTGTCACAAATCAAACAAGAAAAAATGGCAGCAACCGTATACAAAAATAAAGCACAATAAAACAGAACCCAATGATATGTCTAAAAGTATACAAGCAATAATCAAACAAATCAACTAGTTGCTTCCCCGGCAACGGCGCCAAAAATTTGAACGACCCAAATATACTATGTTAAAGTTGTCACGAAATGTATGGGCTCATCAAATTTAAATATCAATGAATGAATGAAATGCTGGAAACCCTTTTACAATCAATAACTGAAAATGTAATATAGGGGCCACAGGTCGTATTTTTCTCGGGGCTAGTTGACGTTGTTTGATTCAAGCTCGTATTTAGGTGTCGTTTGTGTTTTCGGGTTTCAAATAAAATCTGGAATTTGGGTTCAATTATGAATGAGAAACTCAGGGAAAATGAAAAGCAAAGCCACTCAATTAAGGGAGCTACACAAGGAGTTGGCACTAAAGAACTCAACGAATGATGGAATTAATCAACCAATCGCACAATAACCAGACTTGGAAAACAAAACTTAATTCGATTCACTGAATTCAATTGCAAGGGAATTCTTATGGAGAGCTAAACTGATTCAAAAGAGTTACCAAAGCATGCTTGATACGCATAGGAGAACACTTGAGCCAAAACTGCTACTTTTATGCTAAAGTTAATACTAACAGTTTGGGAGTGCAATGACTGCAAAAGACTTATTTCAAACTCAAAAGTACACTATAAATTCCATTCAACTTATCCCAAACTACTGCTGAAATTCCACTTGAAACATTGTGCAGAATTTGATGTAATCTTGCTACCCAAATGCATGAAGCTTATGTGCCAACTTGAGACATAGAGTGCCAAGCCAATGCTGACAATTCGGCAATAAAACCAATCCACCGAGCTTGGAATCAAGCTGTCATTGAACATGACATACTGAAATAAATAAAACACTGCCACAATTAAGCAAGGGACTGATCAATTAAGAACAGAAATTCTAGATGCAGAAATGAATGAATGTAGGGCTGAAATGGAACCAGTATTTAGGGCTGAAGTAGATTTGCAGGCATGGTGTTGGCAATTCAGACTCTACAACTACAATTTGCAGAAATAACAGTGACTTGCAGGTTTTTAAACCAGTTTGCGCAACTGATTTACAGAAATAGAACTCACTTGCAGAAATGGGATTCAAATGCTTGAAATTGAGACAAACTAAAGTATAATTTCAGAGGATAAACTACATCTAGCTAGATGTGAAATTCCAAAGCTCAAGAGAAGAACTGATACACAACATGTGCAGGAATGGAGTTGGTACGCAAGCTGTACAGGACTGATACTTAGGGCAGAAATGGGAAACTAAAAACAGGGAAACAATGAATTCAGGAATTCACAAGCAATTTAGATCAAATGTATCAAACTAATATCAGTAACAATTCGGAATTAAACTAAACTAACTGATATGAAATGCAAGAGCTAAAAAAACTGATACGCAGGAAGATGAAATGCAGAAAAATCTGATACGCATCCTACAAATCTGGCACGCAAGCTAAAAACAAGATATAAACTGAAATTAAACGAAATCTATCACTACACAAGTTCCTTAACTACTCAACTTGAAGAGTGAAGCTAAATTACAGCTAAACAATTAAGAAAACGAGATTAACCAAATCTGAAACCAATCAGAAACGAAATTACAGCAGAAATGGCAATTTACAGCTAATAAACGAAATTAAACTATCTAAGCTACTCCTCAATCTTCCCTAAGCTCAAATTCTTCTTGGTCGTCAAGCAAGAGCCGGCCTCGAACCCCTAAGCACAGCAAATCAGTGGAAATCAGATTGGATTAGTGAACTCTGCTCAAACTGCGCAACTGGGAATTTCCAATCCAAACGCTTCGATCTCAGTTTGTTTAGCTTCGATGATGAATTGGGAAACTTCTGAGACCACTTGAGAACCCCTACAAGCTGCCCAGAAGCTCGGAAATGGTTTGTGGATGAGATTTCAGCGGTCAGACCACAGAGCCACCGAAACCCTCAAATAACTCTGTCCGGCGCGAATTCGAGCTTAATTCTCCAACCAAACTGACCTCCAAAGCTCCAGAAGATGATCTTGATGAAGAATCGAGGGGTCGCGCCCCAGAAATGGAGAAAAACACTAAGAAAAACGAAGAACTCGATGAAGGGAACTGTAGCGGCGGAGACGCGACGAGGAAGAAATGGGCAACGTTTCTGATTAAATAGGAAGTAATGGACGGCTCAGATTGATCATATGAAATCCAACGGCTGATCTTGCTCCGATTTGATCCAAATTTTTATGATGATGATCTGGGGTCAGGATCTGCCTTGTGGAAGCTCGGATCCTCCAGATTTGCAACGGATGGTCCAGATCAACTCAATCTGTGAATGGACGCTCTAGAGCCCTCCAAGCTTGATCCAACGGTTGATTTAGCTCTGATTGGGATGAAACCTTCAGATCTTGATCATAGAGCTTGATCAACCCTAACCCTAGCTCGGATTGCTTCAGATCGTCCCGGATGGCTCAGATCTAGCCGCTCTTGAATCGGACGGCCCGGATTAATCCAAAACATGATAATCCGATCCGGTTCATATCCGACTCAAGTTTGACCCCAATATGCCCTAGGTCCAGGATCCTTTCTTGCCTACAAAAATATATCAGAAAATTAGTGGCCAAATAATCCAAAAATTGTGTAATTTTGCAATTAAGTCCAAAATAAGATAAAGTTTCAAAACCTAGGGTAAAATCATAATTGAGCAATAAAAACATGGGTCAAACATGGATTTTAGCAATTAAAATAATCAATAAAATGGTGCTTATCAGCGATGTACAAGGTTCGGGGATAACTTGCTCCTACTCCTTTGCGTGCCCGTAAGGTGGGTGATCCCTTGATCGTCGGCAGATCAAGCCCCGGAAATCCGGATAGATAAATCCTCCTTCTCGGTGGAGAAACCTCTCCACATAATGTCTCAATAGATATGAGATTAAAGCATAGAGACAGCAACAGGAAAGCTTACAGAGCACTTCAGATAGAGGAAACTCAAGAACTCTACACTGAGCTCCACCCAGCACAAACCTCACGCATGAACTCCCAGCTCTTCGTGTCTGCTCGCTGATGGACTCACCAAGCCCTTTTGCTCTTCCAAGCACTCAACTCTCTCAAGAGTCAAAGTATCAGAGTGTATCCTCAAGCCTTTTGATTCACAGTGATTGCCAAAGGATGATCAAGTGTTGCTGCAACAGAGAACCCTTCTTTCTCTTCATCGCCAGCCAACACTTAACCCAGCTACCCAATGCCAGGTCATAGACGCTCCTCTGCAGCTCCCAGCTGCTCATCTGCAACTACCCAGCTACCCTGACCTCTCCTGAACTCCCTGAGCTCTCCTCAGCCGAGCCCCAGTCAGCCCCAGGTTAGCTTCCAGCCATTGCCAGCAGCGCCCATTGTAACCTGCGATGGAAAACTGCCAAACATGATGTGGCAAAAGACACCAATTGACTCTCCTTGAGTGTTTGAATCCTTCCTGTCTAACCTGCACACTGATCAGAGGCTTACCAAATGGGTATCAACCAATATCAGCAGTGTATCAGAGGAAATCAATTCGCGATCACAACTCTGACAGCGCATTTTGAATTAAAGTTCAGCTTCTGATCGGTCACCAGACCGATCAGAGATGACCCTGATCGGTCACTAGACCGATCAGGGTAAGCCCAGACCGATCAGGCTCCATCCTGATCGGTCCACAGTGAGAAACCAAGAATCGTGGGATTCTTGTGATCGATCACCCTGACCGATCACAGCTCAGGGATTGGTCACCAGACTGATCCACAACATTTTTGGGATTCCCCAGCTTCGCAGGCCAAACACACTGATCGATCACCTGACCGATCAGGGTGTTCCCTAATCGGTCTGGTGATCGATCAGGTCACTCCCTGACCGATCAGGATCAATCCTGATCGGTCATAATGGGGAACCCGCGATATTTGATCGGTCCAACAGACCGATCAAGAGTTTCTCCCCAAGGCTACTGACCTCTCTCTGATCGTTCACCAGAACGATCAGAAGCTCACCAGAAACCTTTCTGTTCTCTCCCTGATTGGTCACCAGACCGATCAACATTATCTGGATCGGTCACCACATCGATCCACAACAAGAGTTCGTGCCATTCTCACTGATCGGTCACCAGACCGATCCAGCCAAGACCAATTCTACCCTAAGTTAAGAGAACGGGCTCCCAGCCTTCTCTGAATCGTGCTCAGTCCCCCGGACCAAGACTCCGTGCCTAGCTTCACTCACTGGGACTTCACCTAGTCCCACTAGGTGTGACTAGTCCCACTAGGACTTTTCTCATGCCAGCGTACGATCTCCCAGATCCACCTGAACTTCACCTAGTCCCACTAGGTGTGCCTAGTCCCACTAGGTCTTTTCCCATGCCAGCGTGCGATCTCCCAGATCCACCTGGACTTCACCTAGTCCCACTAGGTGTGCCTAGTCCCACTAGGTCTTTTCCCATGCCAGCGTACGATCTCCCAGATCCACCTGGACTTCACCTAGTCCCACTAGGTGTGCCTAGTCCCACTAGGTGTGCCTAGTCCCACTAGGTCTTTTCCCATGCCAGCGTGCGATCTCCCAGATCCACCTGGACTTCACCTAGTCCCACTAGGTGTGCCTAGTCCCACTAGGTCTTTTCCCATGCCAGCGTGCGATCTCCTAGATCCACCTGAACTTAATCCAAATTCACTCAACCAAACTTAAATCGTTGTCAACACCAAAACAACAATCGGGCCAGACTGCATCAACAATCTCCCCCTTTTTGTTGTTTGACAACTCGATTTAAGTTTAGGTATTAATGATCAATTAAAGTCCATTCAATTTTCATAAGGGAATCAAGATCCTCCCCCTATAATGATGAACCCTAAACTTAATCACCATTCTCTCCCCCTTTGTCAAACATCGAAAAGGGTATGATTATTAAATTTAAATATACCTCCCCCTTAAGCGAGGGTCTCTCTCCCCAAAATGATCAAAGGTAATTGTGAATTTCACAAGAAAACATATACAGAATAATATCATGGTCAAACATGTATATGTTTCATATGACAAGTAGTAGTGCAGCTTCATCAGACTGATGATTGATATAGAAAAATTTCTGATTTATCTATGAACGATCAGTTTTCAGAAAAATTTCTGTAATTCTGATTCGATCAAGATCAGAGTGCATTAACAATTGAAATTCAATAACAGTGGTGTAGACTTCATCAACATTCGATATTTCAGAAAAAAATTTGAACCATGGTTTGGGTTTCTGGACTGAAAATTATTTCTCATCAAGAGATCAAGGAACAAGAGACATGATTCAAACAACCTGTTCATATGAATTCAAAAATTCCAACACGGGTTTGTATCGAATCAGTATTACATTCGTTCCAATTATGATGAGTATGATCCAATTGTAATGGATTTGTACTAGATTTATTTGTATCAGTATGATCAGAAACTGATACAATTCGATAAAAAGAGGATCAGACTCAGGAGTTTTTGACCCAATCAGGGAATTTCCAGATCTGATCGGTCACGAGACCGATCAAAGGGATCCCTGATCGGTCGGTGGACCGATCAGGTTCGACACAGAAAGTTTTCTGAAACTGATCAGTTTCAGAAACAGATTTGTTTCAACTCTAAACCCTAATACAATCAGGTTTAATCCATTTGATCCTAATCATGGGGTCCCTTAACCAAAATGAATATTTCCATATCAAGGAAAATCATTTCCAATATAACTTTGAGAGTAAAGCCCATACATACAAGGTTTAAGTCATGATTAAAAAAAACATGTGATGAGATAGATGTTGGGGATACATGTATATATATCCTAAGTCCTAGAATCTTGATTTTGATTGATACAAAAAAATCACTAGATCATAGAACTTAAGCATTGAGTCCTTGTGAGATTTTTATAATGATTAGCACAAGCTATGTGTTCATTTTGTTCTTAACCAAACTTTGCATGCCATAGATTAATGTTAATCACACAAACAGTAAGATCATGACATACTCAACTAAGTTTGTCTCCAAAATATTAAGTAACACTTAAGCTAAGATATGTCATAAAAAACTGCAATTCTAGATTTTCAGTAACCCATAAATTGTAAGAATAAAACTAATCATCCTAAGCCATACATGGTAAGAACAAGTTATGTGTCAACCTAAACCATTCATGTGATAAATTTTCAAAACTTGTTGATCCATTGGGAACTAGTGTAACCTTGTGCATGGATAACAATTTTCCTACTGCTCACAAATATAAATGAAGACAACCCAAAATTCATGTATCTAAAATGTATAGGGAATTCAAGTTCTCAATTGATCTAAATCTAATCACCTACATTGTGCACATGGTCATCCATTAATTTGAGGAAATAATAGGCACATTCCTAACTAGGAATGACCATGTTTTTGGAGCACCAAATATCAACCACCCATGTTGATAGTGTTAGGATCGATGTCGTACGCTAGAGAGGGGGTGAATAGCGTTTCGCCGAATTCTTGTTCCTACACTGTTAGTTTGCACAGCGGAAATAATAGTAAAACAATAATAAAACACTAACCAATGCTAACACAACGATTTTAGTTGGTATCCACCCCGGTCGGGTGACTAATCCAACAATCCGTCGGTGGATCAAACCCCGGATAACCTCCGGCTAGAACTCGTCGCTCCTTGTGGGTGGAGAAATCTCGCCACAGCACCAAGGACACTTCCTGTGTATACAAGACTACTAACTTGACCTATCCAAGCAAGTTTCGTCAAGAAAGTCAGCTACCACGATGTCCTCTTTAAATAGGACTCGGGGCTGATTTCTCGCTACCAGTCGACTGCCCCCAGGGCAGTCGACTGGTGCCAGCCAAATTCGACCGTTGACACTTCCAACGTTCGAATTTGCCAGCTCACCAGCCACCTACCAATCGACTGCCCCCAAGGCAGTCGACTGGTCCCCAGCTGAATCCCTTCCCGAGTACATTCACACAACACTCGATCCTCACGACTCGACTAACTCCTCTTCCGCAACCTCGACTGTTGCCTTCGCGTTGTAACGCCCGCCTTTTTCCCACACCTTATGGTGTGGCGAGAAGGCGGCATTACGCTAAACATACATGTACATATAAAACATCTGGATGCAGTGGAATAATTTTTTTTCTTCTACACATGCTTTTAACCATGCAACTAATACCTGAAACATCTACACATGCCTAAATTTGTCATTCATGAACCTAGGATCATTGGACTTAGCATATTAACGACATGCATGGCATCATGATATAATCATTCCATAGCTTATTCATAATCACCATAAGTAGCAAGTAACTTATCCATAACATCATAAGTCTTAAGTCATTCATCAAGCATAACCATTATAAGCATAGCATAGCATCTAAGGAGGCATTTCAAAACCCAAGACATGCGATACGTGTAAATAAAAGAATCCTTTGCCATGTCACTGCCACACACACACATGCTCTTGCCCCTCCTGCTGCTTCCCTTAGTAACCTCTTGCTTGATCTGCGGTACGAGGAAAATAAAACTATAAGCACATAGGCTTAATAAGACCCTTTCCTACTCACTAAAACCATGCGTTACTTAACATAAACATATAAAGCATTTGGCATAACAAAAATTCTGAACATAAAACATGAGCATAGTCTTGGCATAAATCATAAGCATATGAACAACTAATATAGCATGATCCTTAACATAAACAAAAACCTAAAACATACTTAGCATGACATAATTCTTAACATACATGAGCATGAAACATACTTATTATGGCATAATTCTTAGTATGGCATAAGCACAGTCTTAACATAAGCATAAGCATAAAATATACCTACCAGGGCATAATGCATAACATGAATGGATGCATGAGTCAAATGCGTATACATAAGGATGCTTAATTTAAAATTATACTTTTAAATAGTTAAACATAATCATAACATCATTGAGGTCTCCGGCTGGTACCACATACATACATCATAAGCGTGCATCCCTAAGTAAATACGAGGTAGCTAGTCTCGACCTACTAGGGTAGGAACAGCTATAGTAGTTCTAAAAATCGAGGCGTTCTTAAGGTGCCCATCCCTGTTGGACAGCTATGGTAGTCCCAGAACCGTGGACAGCATAGTCGGTAGTCCAGAACCGGGACGTTCTTAAGGTGCCCATCCCTTGGACCTTACTTCGGTCCGGTACAAGCCATTCATAAAGTAAAATAACTATGCATGCTTCATCATTCATACTTGACATATCTTAGAACATAAACATAATCTTGTTACATGAAGCATGACATAAACATGCTTGACATTTCATCATTCATACTTATTTCATAACATCATTATGCCTTCATCATTCATACTTATCATTCATACTTAAGGCATAACCATCATCTTCATCCATCTTCTTTATTCATAAAATATAACATACATGCATAATCATGTCTCCAGGCATAAACATTATCTTGGTTCATAAAGCTTGCATGATCATGGTACATAGATAAACATGCAATTCATACAAGATACATTTCACCTAGCATACATAGTCCTAGTATCCATCATAGAGCATGCATGGTAAGATACATATGAACATGATGCATATTCCTAAAGTACATGGCATTCATCATAGGACATGCATGGACCTTCATACACGTACATCTATTATAAGCATTTAACCTTCTACATACATCATTCTATTTCACAGAACATACCCCTACATTAATTACATATGTTCATGGTATATGGTCTAAATATTCATGAGTAAAGCATAACATTGAACCTGACATACAAGGTCAGATTACATAACACATAAGCTAAGATTTTAGTAATATAAAGATCCTTACTTCATGCTTAACTATGTACTTACATCATGGTAACTTATGAGCATACATCCTTGATACCTTAGCCCAATTCAAACCCTAGATTTGGGTCTTGGCCGAAACCCTAAGGGGACCATGAACCCATAGAAAATTTGCCTAGGTCATGATTAGCATCCCATACCTTACATATCATGCCATGGAAAACCATTTGAACCCTTGATTGGACTTAACCCTAAGTCCTAGGCCTAAACCATATGTTGGCCGAAACCCTAGGAGGGTAAGAAGCCCATAGGAAAATTCATATGAATCACTATTATTACCCATAAGATATCATAGGAAACCTACTAATCATGCTTGCAAGGTTGGAGTTTACACCTAGCCATGGTACCTTGATGTGGCCGAAACCCTACGGGGGGTTTTAGGGTGCTACAAAACTTCCAAAATCATACTTTTGTGCTTAACTTATCATAAATAAACATTAGGAAACATAATAGGGGTTTTCAAAATGATTTTTGCCTCAAAAACATGCTTGGACGAACCCTAATAAGCCCTAACTATGGATTTCTCAACATAACATGCCAATAAGAACTTAGATCATGACAAACCACTTGGAAGCTATCATACCACAGGTGAGGGGGTCTTACCTTCCTTGATCTTGCTTATAAACCTTGAATAAAAAGGTGAAAAGAAACCTCCTTGACCCTATACTTCTCCTTAGTCCTTGTAGCCTTGTAGAGGGTCTTGGATCTTCAAGATGGAGTTCTTTGTGAAGTTTTTTTCCAAGGGGAAGGAAACCTTGTGGGTTTCGGCTAGAGCAAGAGGAAGGAGGAAGAAATGACTTTGGTGGAAGAAGAGAAGGGAAAATGTAACTCCCATGCCACCTCTCTCTTTGCCTTTATACCACATTAAGGAGGGCAAGTGAAGAGTCATGGTGTCTCTTCCCTTGATGACTCTTCATTTTTCCTATGCCTTAGCCAAAATCCACTTCATCCTCTACTAGCACTCCCTTGCTAAGTGAATTGGTTAGTACATGCATGGTGGTACCATAGGTCCAAGGTTCAATCCTTGGTGCATGCACTTTGTTTTTTGTTTTATTTTATTTTTCCTTATTTCCGAAAATTCCCCTAAAATTCACCCATGATCATGCTAATATTCCTAATTAAAACCCATTTATATTTATATTAAATTTTACCTAAAACCCACTAATAACCATGGTACTAGAAAAGCCCATTAGTACGTAGCTTCTCAATTTCAAATGGGAGAATTACGGACAATTATACTAAGGTTCGTACTAGTATCTCTAGGCTCCTTTAAAAACTATTTATGTAACGCCCGCTGTTTTTTTTTCATAAAGCGACGTTACGCTAACCATACATGAACATATAACACATCTTAATGCAGCGGAATCATAAATTCTTTACACATGCTTTTAACCATGCGACTAATGCTTAAATCATATACACATATCTAGCATCATGATATCAACTTTTCGTAACACATTCATAAGCATTCATAAGCATTTCAGGTAACTTATGACCAGCATGCATAGAATCATGATATTTACTTTCCATAACTTATTCATCATGTCATTCAGGTAGCAAGTAGTTTATCCATTACTTCACAAGTAGTGGGTTGTTTCTTAGGCATAGCTATTAATAGTTGAGCATAACCAAAATAAGCATTGTAAGATAACAAAACATGCAATCATTGAAATGAGAGAGAGACTCTCGGCCATGTCACTACCACACACACATGGTCTTGCCTCTCCTGCTACTTCCTTGGAAATCTCTTGCTTAATCTGCGGTATAAGGAAATAAAACTATAAGCACGGAGGCTTAGTAAAACCCTTTTCCTACTCACAAAATCCATACGTCGTATAAACATGAGCATATTACTTCTTATCATGAACGTCTACACAATCATGGCATCATCATTTTAGCATAAGTATACATGAAATCATGGCATCAGAATTTAACACGAATATAGATATCATCATGGCATCATAGTCTAGCATAAACATAAATAAAATCATGGCATTATAGTTTGGCATGTACATAAATAAAATCATGGCATTATAATTTGGCATGAACATAAATAAAATCATGGCATTATAATTTGGCATGAACATAATTAAAATCATGGCATTATAATTTGGCATGAACATAATTAAAATCATGGCATTATAATTTAGCATGAACATAAATAAAATCATGGCATCCTAAATTAGCATAAACATAAATGAAATCATGGCATTATAATTTGGCATAAACATAAATAAAATCATGGTATCATAAATTAACATGAACATCAATAAAATCATTTGCATAAACATACTTGGCATTATCATATTTTTGCCTAACATACTTCGCATAAACATACCTTGCATAAACTTACTTTGCAATACCATACTTATCATAAACATAATACATAACATGGATGGATGCATGTGACAAATGCATATATCATAAGAATACTTAATCTTTAAAATCATACTTTTAAATACTTTAACATAATCATAACATGGATAGATGCATGTGGCAAATGCATATATCATAAGGATGCTTAATCTTTAAAATCATACTTTTAAATACTTTAACATAATCATAATATGGATGGATGCATGTGGCAAATGCATATATCATAAGGATGCTTAATCTTTAAAATCATACTTTTAAATACTTTAACATAATCATAACATTCATTGGGCCCTGGCTTGTACCACATTCATACATCATATGCGCGCATCCCTAAGTAAATACGAGGTAGCTAATCTCGACCTACTAGGGTAAGGACAACTTCATCGGTAGTCCCGAACCGTAAGGACAGCTTCATCGGTAGTCCCGAACCGTGGACAGCTTCATCGGTAGTCCAGAACCGTGGACCTTACTTAGGTCCAATACAAGCCCATTCATAAAATAAAATACTTTCACATGCTTCTTCATTCATAATCATTCATAGCATATTCATTCATTCATCATACTTAACATCATCGTTATGCCTTGAAGGCATGAACTTTAACTTCATTCTTCATTTTCATTCCATATCATCATTAAGCCTCGAAGGCATGAACTTTAACTTCATTCATCATTTTCATTCTTAAACATGGCATATGTACATATTATTCATAAAGCATGGCATACATACAAATTATTCATAAATCATGGCATACATACATATCATTCATAAACCATGGCATACCTACATCTCATTCATAAAACATGGCATACCTACATATCATTTATAAAAACATGGCATACATACATATTATTCATAAAACATGGCATACATACATATCATTCATAAATCATGGCACATGTCTAAACATTTATGAGTTATCACCACAAGTGACCTAACATATAATTCATGACATATAAACTAAGGGTTTGGTTAACATAGAAATTCTTCCATCATACTTAAACATACATCTTAGTAACCTATAAACAAGCATCTTTGTAGTTTTAACCCAACCCTAGCCCTAGGTTATGTCCTTGGCCGAAAGCCCCAAGGAACCCTAGGTCCATGAAAACTTCACATAAATTCCCAAACAACATCTCATACATGCATACTAGGCCATAGGAAACATTTGATTCCATACTTAAGGCCAACCCTAATTCTTTAACCCTAGTTCTTACTCTTGGCCGAAACTTTAAGGGTCCCTAAAGTTCATGAAAAATTCTTATAAAACACAATTTCTACCCATCATGCCATAGGAAACCAAAACATATATGTTGAATGGTTAGATCAAGGCCCAACCATGGGTTAGGGTTCTTGGCCGAAATTCATTAGGACTTCTAATCATGTAAAATTTCATTTAAATCACCCCTAACATCACTTACATCATAATCAATCATAAGAACCATCATTTGAGAGTTAGAAACTAAACCTAGCCATGAAACTTGCAAGTGACCGAAACCCTAACTTCTTCTTCATGGATTTTCATCTTAGATCTTAAATAAAAACTTAGATCATATCCATATCAAGGAAAAACCATTACACCACAGGTGAGGGGGTCTTACATCGGGTTATCTTGGTTTTTAGACCTTAGAAAGGGAAGATGATGAAGACTTTGTTGTCCCTTGAACCCCCTTAGCCCTTGTAGCCTTGTAGATGACCCTTAGCTCTTGAAGATTAAGCCCTCTTGTGAAGTTTTCCAAAGGAAAACCCTCCTTGGAAGTTGCGGCCAACTTGAGAGAGGAGGAAGAAGAAAGGTGGAAATGATGGAGGGAAGAAGGTAACTCCCAAACCTCCTTCTTTATAACCCATTAAGGAGGGTAAGTGAAGAGTCTTGATGTCTCTTCCTCTTCCCCTAAGCCTTAACCCAACTCCATTTCATTTCCTCATAGAAATCCCTTGCTAGGTGGGTTGGTTAGAGCATGCATGGTTGTACAAGGGGTCCAAGGTTCAAATCCTTGGTGCATGCATTAATTTTTCCATTTTATTTTATTTTACTATTATTTTTTTCGAAAATCCATTAAAAATTCCCCCATAATTATGTTAATATTTCTCATTAAAACCCCTTTATATTTCTATAAATTTTTTACCTAAAATTCACCAATAATTATGGTGCTAGAAATCTCATATAAAGCCCATTAGTGCTTATTTTTCCCAATTTAAATGAGAAAACATGGATTTCTAGACTAAAATCCGTATTAATATTTCTAGGTCCCTCGGAAAATTATCTAGACATGCTTAATATTTTAAGAAAATATTAAGAGAATTTTTCAGGTCGTTACAATTTAGACATGATCAATATTTTAAAGAAAATATTGAGATGATTTTCTGGGTCGTTACACGCGCCCTCTTCATCTTCGGCCCTCGTCCCTCGGATGTGCACGCAAGCCTCCAGCTTGCATCCATGCCACCCTTCGTGTACGCCTCGAAGTCCGCGTCCATCAGTTCATCGTCCCTGCACTCTAAGGTCCCTCAGATGCGCACACAAGCCTCCAGCTTGCCTCCATGCCATCCTTCACCGTATTGAGGCTGTCCAGTCAAGTCCATATGTGTACCTGTACAACCTGCACACTCAACATACGCATATCAAATACACAAGGGTAAACCTAACTTAAACCCTTTGCCCCAAACATCAAAACCCATGGTCACACTGGACCATCTTAGGGCCGATTGCTCCAACAATCTCCCCCTTTTTGATGTTTGGCAATCCGTTTAAGTTAGGAAAGCAAGATAGTAGTAAGTAGCAAAAACCATGCTAAATGAATGCATATGCAATGCATAACTGGATCCTATCCCAAGGCATCCCACACCTAACCCTCCAAGTTAGGAATTTTACACCTAGCCCTCCAAGCTAGGATTTTCACCACCTAACCCTCCAAGTTAGGATTTTCCAACACCTAGCCCTCCGAGCTAGGACTTTTACCACCTAACCCTCCAAGTTAGGATTTTCCAACACCTAGCTCTCCAAGCTAGGACTTTTCCCACCTAATCCTCCAAGTTAGGATTTTCTACCAAACCGGGCTTTTTAAAGCTTCTCCCAAGCTCCCCCTTACACTGGACTTACAAAGGCTTTTTAAGAACCTCCATGATTCCCCTTACGCCAAGAATGGCCAAATGGAGCACACACGCTCCCACGCTCCCCCTAAAACTCAACTCCCCCTAAACCTAGGGTTTTTTTTAGCAAAGGTATGTTTGGTTTCGCACTTAAACCCAACATCTCTCCCCCTTTGCCATACATCAAAAAGACCCCAATAATATCCCAATTATTGGTTCTTTAAATCCCCAATGATCCTAAACAACGTGTACTAATCATACACTTGTTTCTTGTCATTTGTACTCCAAACCAGCTGCTGATACACAAATCAGCCTCTGGCAGTCGACTAGCAACAGTGTCAGTCGACTGATACGCCTAAAATCTGATTTTCTGGCCGAATTTCAGAAACGCACCTGAAATTTCACAAGTTTCCAAAAATTTCCAAACTTCGTGGACAACTTTGTGGAACATATACCTACTTGGGAAAAATACATCTACCCATGTATCTATCACCATTCCCAAGTTTGACACAAAACCCAAAATTTTCAAAATGAAAATCAAAGCAACTAGGAGGCAACCTCCCCCTTTACCCATGCTTTCTCCCAATTTTCATTTTTCCCAGGCTAAGTTCTACCCAACTTAACCTCCTAAACACCATGTTGAGTTATCCCCAACCCAACATCTGAGTTCATCTCGTTTTGGACACCATTAAGGCTTGCTCCCAGGCGACCTTTCTTTTAGTGCCAAGCAGAACTCACCAAAACCTTAAACACTCTAAGGGTTTGCAAGCACACTTGCTAGGATATACCCTATCCTAGAAAAATATGATTTCATGAAAATGTCAAGTGTGCTTGACTTTTGATACAATTCATAATTTCCTTAAGAGATTGACATTTCGTATCAATTTGCGAATGTATCTCTAAATCCATTCGTTTGCCAACGCTAACCATCATAATTCGATACATGAAGTTGTCCTCAATTCATTTCTTTATCCATATCCTTAATATGATGAAAGTTTCCCCCTTTTTATCTCTAAATCCTAGATATGCATGAGAAACTTATCAAACTTCCTTGAATTTTTCATATGGCCTTATTTCATATAATCACCATTAACCCATGAGGCACACCATTACTCAACCAGTATCATCAAGGATTTTAATTTAGATATCATATTCTATCATCCAATAGCCATTTTCTTATTTCAGCCTACAGACCAGTCGACTGCCCCTGTGCCAGTCGACTCCCAAAACTCACAGAATGTTTCTGGGATCTTACCAGTCGACTGCCCCTAGGGCAGTCGACTGATACCTGATTTTCAGGTTTTCCAGCCCAATTTCAATAATGCCTAGATAATTCTACAAATCTCCAAAAATTATGAAATTTCGTGGGGAGATTTGTGGGGCCAATGTCTACTTGGGAAAATACATTTCCAACCAAATGTACTCCGGATCCCAAGATTGGCACGAAACTCAACTTATCCTAAAGTGTATCATTAAAACTCATCCCAAAAGTCTCAATTGTGACTTCTCCTTAATGTATTCTCTTATACTTGATCATAGCTCATTTCTAGCACTGAATTGCATGGTGTTCACTCATTAAAACCTAATTTTCTCAGATATATCCTATTTTCACCTTTTCCTCCTGAATTCTCCTTTTAATGTGTCATTTTCTAGAATTAAGACTTACCCAAGTCTTCCAATCCTTTTGGCACATTTCAACCTAATTTTCTAGGGAGAAACACTTTTGAGATCCATCTACCATGGACCCCAAAGGCTCCTAGAGCTCCCCCTTGAGCTCTGAGCCTTAGCCACCTCTCTAGGTGACTCAATCCATACTAGACCACACCAGTGTGCCCCCGGTGACTCTTGGCCTACAAAATGGACCTTCTTAACCTTGGACACCTTGTCCTTGGTTAAGTCACTCGTTTTCCCTTTGAATGGCACCCCCTTGCCATCCTTGGACTTCTCCTTCTTGCCATGATCATATGCCTTCCCAGCATATTTCTTTTTGTTGGCCTTAGAGACTCTAGATCGGTAACCCAAACCCGATCTATCATAGTTGGGTTTTAAGCTACCCAACACCATGTCTAAGCCCTTAGATCCAACCGTGAATCTTTCTAGGGCCTTTTATAATGTATCATATCTTGACCTCAAGACTTGATTTTCCCTTGCCAAGTCCCTAACTTTGGTTTCCATAGATCCACCTTGGACATTCCTAGGCCTACCCTCCTTTCTAGGCACATTCCTCCCTTTTTTGGGATTAATGCCATGATCCTTAGGTACAAAGATCCTTGGTTGATCATGATGCATGCTTTTCCTAGGGTTATGGTCTACCTTGTTAACCCTAGTCCTATCATTATATTTAAATCCAAAATTGTGCACCATTAAGCAATTTTCATCAATCCTAGCATGCATGGATGAATGATTAACATGATTTTTATCATGCATACAGAAATTTGAATTTGAATTAAATCTTGGCTTAAGGTTAGAAGTTACCTTCCTTACCTTTGGAGTCCCTCCTTGATGTGGGATTCTTCTCTTATTTCTTTCTTCTTTCTCCCATCTCCTCAAGTGCTCCATTCTCTTTAGCTCACTTTTCTTTGGGCACTTGGTGTGGTAGTGCCCCATTTCTCCACATGTGAAACATCTAATCTCCTTTTTCTTTTCTTGGGCTCCTCCAATCCTACAACCCACGTTAGATTTAAATCGAATGGACTCGGGTTTAGATTTTACCTCCTTCTTACCTTTTGAGCACTTGTCCTTGTAGTGCCCCTTTTTGTTGCAACCAAAGCATGTGATGTGCTCCTTCGATTTAGCTTTGGTGGAGGTGGAGACTAGGTTGACTTCTTCAACCTTGGATGATATAGATTCTTCTTCTTGATCTGACATTGAATTGGATATCTCCTCCCCCTCAATCCTTGAGGTGGAGACCACTTCCTCTACTTCTCTTGAGGAGGTTAATGATCTTTCACTTAATTCCTCCTTCTCACTTGAAGAGGTTGACACTTCCTTTTCTTCTTCTTCTTCTTGACCACTTTGACTTTTCTCCTTGAGCTCTTGAGCATGTGTAGGACTTTCATGAAACTCTTTCACTTTACTCCATAATTCACATGCACTTTGATACTCCCCTACATCATTTAACACATTAGTAGGCAAAATATTGATTAATACATCTATTACCTTCTTATTTGCCCGAATTGTTCTTGTTGCTCTTTGTCCCATTATCTAGGACGAAGCTTCTTCCCATGCTAGTCCTTTGGAACTTCGAAGGGGTCTTCTAGCGCGATTCGGCATGCCCAATCCATTTCGAACCATGTCTCGATCCTCGCCCGCCAATAGTTGAAATCCTCGTGGTCGTAGGCCGGCGAAGTGTAGATGTCGTCCCCTAGCGGACCTTCTCCTTCCATTTTCCTCTAGCGTGTGCTCCCTCGGCGGTTAGTCCGATCAAGAGCGGTCCTTCGCTCTGATACCAACTGTTAGGATCGATGTCGTACGCTAGAGAGGGGGTGAAACGCGTTTCGCCAAATTCTTATTCCTACACGGTTAGTTTGCACAACGGAAATAATAGTAAAACAATAATAAAATCACTAACCAATGCTAACACGGCGATTTTAGTTGGTATCCACCCCGGTCGGGTGACTAATCCAATAATTCGTCGGTGAATCAAACCACGGATAACCTCCGGCTAGAACTCGTCGCTCCTTGTGGGTGGAGAAACCTCGCCACAGCACCAAGGACACTTCCTGAGTATACAAGACTACTAACTTGCCCTATCCAAGCAAGTTTCATCAAGAAAGTCAGCCACCACGAAGTCCTCTTTAAATAGGACTCGGGGCTGATTTCTCGCTACCAGTCGACTGCCCCCAGGGCAGTCGACTGGTGCCAGCCAAATTCGACCGTTGACACTTCCAACGTTCGAATTTGCCAGCTCACCAGCCACCTACCAGTCGACTGCCCCCAGGGCAGTCGACTGGTCTCCAGCTGAACCCCTTCTCGAGTACATTCACACAGCACTCGATCCTCACGACTTTACTGACTCCTCTTCTGCAGCCTCGACTGTTGCCTTCGCGCCCTCTTCATCTTCGGCCCTCGTCCCTCGGATGCGCACGCAAGCCTCCAGCTTGCATCCATGCCACCCTTCACGTACGCCTCAAAGTCCGCGCCCATCAGCTCATCGTCCTTGCACTCCAAGGTCCCTCAGATGTGCACACAAGCCTCCAGCTTGCCTCCATGCCATCATTCACCGTACTGAGATCGTCCAATCAAGTCCATATGCGTACCTGTACAACCTGCACACTCAACATACGCATATCAAATACACAAGGGTAAACCTATCTTAAACCCTTTTCCCCAAACATCAAAACCCATGGTCACACCGGACCATCTTAGGGCCGATTGCTCCAACAAATAGATGCTCCCCCTCAATCAAAGCTATACAATTCTAAAGATAGAGATTTTAGGTACCCAAATTTTGGGACCTAATGCATCAACAATGAGGGACTTAGGCACCCATGCCTTAGCCATTTTCTTTCTAACCTTTTGAACCTTAGGATTATTTGATGATCTAAAATGGGTTCTTGACATTAATGATATGACACTAGGTTCTTTAGATTGGTAGCCTATACCAACCTTGTTGTAAACCGCCTTTTGTGAATTTAAGATCATGTCTAGAGTTTTAGAGCTAGTTGAAAACTTCTCAAGAATATTCTTGAGGTTTTTAATTTCGCTCCTTAGGGTCTTGTTTTCATCCTTAAGGGACTCATCATGAAAATCATTAATATCCTCAACCCTAGAGGATTTTAATTCTTCTACTTCTAGTTTCAATGACTTAACCTTATTCTTAGATTTCTTTAACAACTTAGTTAAACATGCTATTGTCCTATAGGATTTATCTAACTCTGAAGAGATTACCTCTTCATCATCCGAAGATGATGAAGGCGCGATTGAGGAGCTCCTCGATGTTGATGCAGTTTGGCCCTGATTGTTATTTTGGTGTTGATACCGATTTTAGTTTAGGTTGATGATTATGATGATTATGATTAAGTCCTAATCGAGGATTAGGCAGGGTTTGGAAAATCCTAACCTGGAGGGTTAGGTGTGTAAAATCCTAGCTTGGAGGGCTAGGTGTTGGAAAGTCCTAATTCGGAAGGGTTGGGTGAAAAGTCGTAGCTTGGAGGGCTAGGTGAAAAGTCCTAACTTGGAGGGTTAGGTGCAAAGTCCCAACTTGGAGAATTAGGTGAAAAGTCCTGGCTTGGAGGGTCAGGTGCCTAGCTTGGAGGGCTAGGTTGGATGAAGTTCTAACTCGGAAGGGTTGGGTGAAAAGTCCTAGCTTGGAGGGCTAGGTGAAAAGTCCTAACTTGGAGGGTTAGGTAAAAATTCCCAACTTGGAGAGTTAGATGGAAAAATCCTTAGCTTGGAGGGCTAAGGTGGATGAAACCCTAGCTTGGAGGGCTGGGTTTGACTCCCTGGATCGGTTTGGTGACCGATCAGGGATATTGGCACGCTGCTCCTTCGTGACCGATCCAGCGATGTCCGATTGGTCCGGTGACCGATCCAGTGATGTCCGATTGGTCCGGTGACCGATCAGGGAGCAAGCAGCTTCCTCACTGACTTGTTCCTGATCGGTCTGGTGACCGATCAGGGAGCAAACAGTGAGTGAGTTCTCCTCCGGATCAGACCCTGGATCGGTCCGCTGACCAATCAGGGACTTAGGATCTGATTACAGAATCACTGTTCATTTGTCCTGATCGGTCTGAGTGACCGATCAGGCTTCACTCTGGTCGGTCCGGTGACCGATCAGGCGTGTATAGCCGCGAGAGCTGGGAATCCCAGCGAAGCAGTGGATCGGTCTGGTGACCGATCCACAAGCCCTGGATCGGTCCGATGACCGATCACTTTAATTCAAATTGCACTGTCAGATGCGATCAGAGCGTCTGATCGTATCTGATTCTCTGCGCTTCACTTCTAAATCTTGATTTACTGCTTGATATGCTGCTCTAACACTCTGATTAAGCTACAAGTGACAGGGGAGGATTCAAACACTTAAGGAGAAGTCAATGGAGGCTTTCCTTGGAGCAGGTTTGTCTGTTTTCGATCTCAGGTTGCAACGGCCAGAGCTGCAGACTGGAGCCGCTGACTGGAGCTTGGCTGAGGGAGCTCAGGAAGTCCAGGAAAGGCTCAGTGGTAGTTGGCGTTGGCAGTGAGGTAGCTGGAGGCTGTAGGAGATGCTGTCACCTGATGCTGAGTGGAGAAACAAAAAGGGCGGAGAAGGCTTCATGGAGTAGTTCTGTCTTTTGCGAACTGAGTTTCTTGCCGTGCCTTGAGTTCTCCACAACTTGCTTGCTGTGTTTCTGAAGTACTCATCACCTTGAGCAAGCTACTGCATTCTTGAAGCAACCATTACTTGAGCGCTTGAAGGAGAGAACAAGAGGCTTGGAGTCCGACAGCGAGAAGACACAAGGAAGGGTTCCTTGCATGAGATCGCCGCTGGGTGGAGCTCGGGAAAGCTTGCTGTGTTCTTGTCTTTACTGAGTGCTTGAGTAAGATCCTTCCTATTGTTTCATTGTGCTTAAACATAAATTTGTGATTGAAATGCTGTGGAGAGGTTTCTCCACCGAGAAGGAGGTTGTCTTCTATCCAGTGTTAACCGGGGCTTGATCTGCCGACGATCAAGGGATCGCCCACCTTAAGGGCACGCCAAGGAGTAGGGGCAAGTTATCCCCGAACCTTGTAAACCCTCCTTGTTAGCGATCTTGCTAGTTGTATTTGTTTTGCTTTCGTTTCTATTTTTAGTTTTCTGCACACTCTGTTTTCTACTCTTTCCGCTGTGCTACTGATATCTGATTTGCAGAAACTTCATAAGTGTTTAAAGTCGAAGTGATTGCCTATATTCACCCCCCCCCCTCTCTAGCCATCCGTTTCCAACAAGTGGTATCAGAGCTTGGGGCTCTGTCTACGGCTTAACATCCGAGAGTTATCAACAAGATGGCATTGAAAGAAGGCTTCTGCACCACCCGACCTCCATTCTTTGATGGCGTCGACTTTCAATATTGGAGATCAAAGATGGAATATTATTTGAAGATGGATATCCACACTTGGTTCACGGTGAAGGAGGGATTCACCCCTCCGAAGGATGATGAAGGTAAAGAACTTGAGTCATGGAGGTGGACTGCCGAACAAACGCGAAAGAGTGAAGCCGACGTGAAGGCGGTTGTCACTCTACAATGTGGCATGAACAAAGACCAACTCATCAAGGTTGGTCCTTTCACAAGTGCAAAGGACTTGTGGAACAAACTCATTGAGCTCCACGAGGGTACCCGAGACTCAAGATCGCAAAGAGGGATTTGTTCCTCAATCAACTCCAAAATCTCTCCATAAAGGAGAATGAATCGGTGAGTGAGCTCCATAGCCGGTTCAAGGAAGTCCTCAATGGGCTTCATTCGATTGATGAAATGTCCGAGAATCACGACCTTGTGAGGTATGTCTTGAAAGCCTTTCCAAGGAATGCTTTGTGGTCATCCATGGTGGATGTCTACAAAGTTTCCAAGGATCTATCCATTGTAAAGTTAGATGACTTATTTTGTGAGATGGAATTGCATGAAATGGCTAACAAAGGCCCCAAGGAGAAGGGGATTGCTCTAGTTGCAGGGGACCGGTCAAACAAGAAGAAGAAGGAGAAGAAGAAGGAGAAGGAGGTCTCTTCGTCTTCATCCTCTTCCGAATCCGAGTCCAATTTTGAAGAAGATGGCAGCGGCTCCTCATCCTCCGAAATGGCGAACTTTATGAGAAGAATGATGAGAAGGGGTCGACGCTTCAAGAGTAGAGGTAACTCTAGTGAATCCAAACTTGATAAGACTAATGCATCTTGCTTTGAGTGTGGTAGGAAAGGACATTTCAAGAATGAATGTCCAAAACTCAAGAAGAAGGAAGAGAAATCCAAAAAGAAAAAAGAGAAATTCAAGAAGAAGAAGAAGTCTTTGAAGGCCACTTGGGATGAGTCATCCTCTAGCTCATCCGATGAAGAGAAGGAGGAGAAGAGCACAAGGCATGTGACACTTATGGCTCTTGGAGAGGAAAGCAATGATGAATCTTCAAGTTCCTCAAACGCGGCTTCATCATCCTCGGATGATGAAGAGGTAACTTCTCCCGAACTTGAAAAGTGTTATAAAGCAATTGCATGTTTAACTAGTATGCTCAAGAAGTCCAAAAATAAGGTTAAAGCATTGCAATTAAAAATTGATCAATTGAAGGTATCTAGGGATGATAACATTGATGATTTGCATGTTGAATTGTTAGAAGATGAAATTAAATCATTGAAACATGAGATTGAAATTTTGAAATCCTCTAAGGTTGAGGAAGTAAATGATTTACATGATAACTTGCTAGTAGAAGAGAACAAATCATTGAAGAGTGAAGTTGAGAAGCTCAAGAATATTCTTGGGAAGTTCTCAACTAGCTCTAAGACCCTAGATATGATCCTAAATGCCCAAAGGGCAGTGTACAATAGGGCCAGTATTGGTTATCAACCCAAAGAACCCTCATTCGTGTCCTTGATGTCTAGGACTGATATGAGACAATCTAGGACACCCAAAATTCATAAGAAAGTGGTCAAGGCATGGGTGCCTAAGTCATGTTTAGTTGATGCTTTAGGTCCCAAGGTTTGGATACCTAAAACTTCTATTTTTCGAATTGTGTAGGTTATGATTGAGGGGGAGCATCTATCAACTTGGTTCGTTGATAGTGGATGCTCCAAACACATGACCGGGGATAGATCATTGTTTACCACACTTCACAAGAAAAGTAGAGGTAATGTATCATTTGGTAACAATGGTAGTCTTAAGGTCATAGGGATAGGAGACATTCAAATATTCGAATGTCTTAGAATTTCAAATGTTCTTCTAGTCAAGGGGATGAAATTTAATCTCCTAAGTGTGAGTCAATTGTGTGACACGGGTTACACAATTGACTTCCAACCAAGTCAATGTCTAGTTAGACAACATGATACCTTGGACACGGTACAAGTAGGAGCAAGAGTAGACAAAATTTATCAAGTTTCATTTAAAAGTGCTACTAATGCTTTTGCTAAGTGTCTCATGTTAAGAGAAGAAGAGTCCACCCTTTGGCACCGGAGGTTAGCACATGTTAACATGAAGAACATCCGGAAGTTGGCCAACAAGGGACTAGTCCGTGGCTTACCAAGCATCAAGTATGAGAAAGATAAACATTGTGATGCATGTCAAATGGGTAAGCAAATAAAATCTCCACATAAAGGTAAAAGCGTTGTAAGTACTTCCAATGCATTAGATTTACTTCATATGGATCTATTTGATTGTAGTACTATCATATCATTGAATGGAAGTAGATATTGCTTTGTTATCATTGATGATTTTACTAGGTATAGATGGACTTACTTTTTAAAATATAAGGACCAAACCTTAGATATCCTCATTTCTTTTTGAAGAAGAGTTGAAAATGAAAAATCATCAACCATTAAGACAATTAGGAGTGATCATGGAGGTGAATTTCAAAACCAAAGGTTTTTAGAATTTTGTCAAGATAGAGGTTATAAGCATGAGTTCTCTACTCCTAGAACACCACAACAAAATGGTGTTGTAGAGAGGAAGAACCGTGTTTTACAAGAGGCTGCACAAAGCATGCTCAATGAGTACTCACTACCGAGTTACTTGTGGGCTAAAGCTGTAAATACAGCTTGCTATGTGCAAAATCGGGTCCTCATTCATAGGTTTCTAGGAAAGACTCCCCATGAACTTTGGTTTGGGAAACCACCTACGGTTAAACACCTTAGGGTGTTTGGTTGTAAGGTGTTCGTTCTAAACACCAAGGATCACCTTGGAAAGTTCACGGCAAAGGCTGATGAAGGGATACTAGTCGGGTACTCCCTCGTTAGCAAAGCATACCGAGTCTACAACAAGAAATCTAAATTAGTTGAAGAGTCTTCTGATGTGGTTTATGAAGAAATTCCAAAATCAAGTGACCAATCAGAAAATGTAGAAGGAGTCCAACTTGAACTTAGGAGACTAAGTTTGAATGAAACTCCAAGTGTTGTTGATGGTGATGAGTCTGATGACGGTGAACCTAGACAATCCATTGATCAGCCGGATCCTGAGGCTGGACTTGTGTCTAGTGAACCCGTTCATGAAGCACCACCAACTCCTAGGCAAAGTAGATTAGCCTCTAGTCATCCCCAAGATCAAATTGTTGGAGACATCCATCATGGGGTTAGAACTAGATCATTCTTCCGGAATGAGGCTAATGAAGTTGCCTTAATTTCCGAAATTGAACCTAGGAAAATTGATGAAGCATTAAATGATCCCGATTGGATCATTGCAATGCAAGATGAACTAGGTCAATTCGAAAGGAGTCAAGTTTGGGACTTAGTCCCTAGACCCAAGAAGACCTCCATTATTGGAACCAAATGGGTCTTCAAGAACAAATTGAACCATAAGGGAGAAATCATTAGAAACAAGGCACGCTTAGTAGCCAAGGGCTACAGTCAAGTTGAAGGCCTTGATTATGATGAGACCTATGCTCGTGTGGCACAATTAGAATCCATCCGATTGATGCTTGCATTTGCAGCACATCGTGGCTTCAAGCTATACCAAATGGATGTCAAATCGGCCTTTCTAAATGGTTTGATTAGAGAAGAGGTCTATGTCGAACAACCTCCGGGGTTTGAGAGTACCGAATTTCCAAACCACGTGTTTAAGCTCAAAAAGGTACTTTATGGCCTTAAACAAGTACCCCGAGCTTGGTATGAGCGGTTGTCGACATTCCTAATTGAGAAGGGCTTTGTCGACATTCCTATATGTCGATGACATAATTTGTGGCTCAAACAATAAGGGCTATTTGAATGAGTTTATTGGACACATGGAAAATGAATTTGAGATGAGTCTAGTGGGAGAGTTGACTTTCTTCCTTGGACTCGAAATCAAGCAAACTCGTGATGGGATCCATGTGCACCAATCGAAATACGCACAAGAAATGCTTCAAAAATTCAATATGAGTGATTCAAAAGAGGTAACCACTCCCATGGCTACAAACACAAGATTAGACAATGATAAGAGTGGTAAATCCGTTGATTTGACTCAATATTGAAGCATGATAGGCAGTTTGCTATACCTTACAGCTAGTCGACCTGATATACTATTTACTATGGGTATGTGCGCTAGGTATCAAGTTTGTGCCAAGGAATCTCACCTAATCGCTGTTAAGCGAATTTTGAGATATCTCAAAGGCACAATTGGAGTCGGTCTATGGTACCCCCGTACCGAATCATTTGATTTAATTGGCTATACGGATTCCGACTACGCTGGATGTAAGTTGGACCGAAAAAGCACAAGTGGGGGTTGCCAATTTTTAGGTTCGTCCTTAGTAAGTTGGTCAAGTGGGAAGCAACATTGTGTTGCTCTCTCCACGACCGAGGCAGAATATATCGCCATGGGATAGAGTGTATCACAATTGTTGTCGATGATACATACTTTAGAGGACTATGGATTGAGTTACAAGGGTGTGCAAGTGTTATGTGATAAGATAAGCAAAATTAACTTAACCAAGAATCCAGTCCATCATTCTAGGACCAAACATATTGAGGTGCGTCACCACTTCATTAGGGATCATGTAGCTAGGAGAGATATTGTACTCTCTCATGTAGAGTCCAAATCAAACCTAGCTGACATTTTAACTAAACCACTCCCCGAAAATGAATTTAGTTTCCTAAGATGGGAGTTGGGAATGTGTCGTGCTTTATGAATTTCAAATTGCATTCAAACCCTTCATGATTATTTCGAAATTGTTGGGAAACAATTGGGTAACTTTGGGAACATCTCACACAAAGTATAAGGTTTACCAAAATATTTTTGTTTGCTAGATATGGGGTGAGATGTTAGGATCAACTAAATTTCTCAAAATGTCAATGCATCCCTTGAGAAATTAATCGACCACGCTGAGTTCATTTAAACTATATTAGTTGACGAGATAATAATCACTGTGGTGACCAAGTATGGGGAAAACCATTGCATAACATATGTGTATATGGCTCCATGATCATACTTGGACATTCCAATCAAGGAAACTTGATTGGAACACTGAATTTGGAACAAAACTTGATTGAATTTGCTTAAATGATTGTTGATTGAGTTTGACTCCATTTGGGTGGAGCAAAGTGATTGTTGAATCAATAAGGACTCTTGATCCTTGTTCAGGGATCAATTTTAGTCATGAGATCATGTCTAAGTTCGATAAACTTCATCAGATCTCGTTTGAAAGTTTCAGAAAATCTGAAACTGAATATTTCAGATCGAATCTGGGAATATCAGGAACCCTGATCGGTCACCGGACCGATCAGGCATAAGGCTGATCGATCCCCAGACTGATCTGGCTTCCTCTTGCATTGATCGGTCCACAGACCGGTCAGAGGGGCATCAGTGACGTTACGAAATTCTGATCAACCTTACTGAGCCAGCCTGGATCGGTCCCCGGACCGATCTGGCACCCTACTGGGACCGGTCCACAGACCGATCAGGGGGCTCACAGTAAGCCTCCCGAGCCTACTGATCTCTCCCTGATCGATCAATCGATCGATTAGGAGCATGCCTGATCGGTCACCCTACCGATCAGGCTCGGTTCAGTCCGATCAGGCTATAGCCTGATCGGTCTGGGCGCTATCAGATCGAACGGTGATCCGTTCAATCGCATTAAATTACGGTTGGTGCACCGATCCACCAACCGATTAACTTCGCGAAAAACCTCTCCTTGCCAACCCTAGCGCCGAAACCTCTCCCTTGCGCCTCTTCATTCTGAGCGGGAGTGTTCCTGCGTCTCCCTCTTTCTCGTGCGTGCAAGTTCTTACGAAGGTCCCTGCGGCGTCTCCCTGTTCTCTGCAAGTTCTCTACTTGCACCAAGTTCTTTGCGTCTCTACCTTGCGCCGAGGCCTCCTCCTGCGCAAGCTTTTTCCTTTCAAACTTGAAGAACCTCACCAATGGCACCAAAGTGAGTTATTGGCTTCGATTTTCTTGCAAATCAGTTCATAAAATTATGTTTTGAGGCTAATCATGGTTTGGTGTTTGTTCTTGGTGTGGTGTCGTGACCCTCTTGTATTTGCCGTGACCTTACCTTTCCATGCCTCACCTCTGATTAAAATGTGTTCTTTTGATTCATGGGTCTTGATTACATTCTCTAATTGGGTCTTTCCTTGTATGATCAACTCTTGACTTTGTGTGATTCAACCTACATTCGTATCAACCTTGCTCAATTGATTCAAACCGTGTATGATCAATTCCTGATTAAATCCTGTGTCTTGATCATTTCAATTCTCTAGAAAATCTTCTAAAGGGAAAGAAGCTGTTGAGGGCAGCACGAGGGGGAAAGCCCCCTCTTCACCTGTGCCCTCCAAAAGGCCTCAGCCTTCTTCGAGCTCCCGATTCCCAAATGCGGCTTGTGAACAGGCCTTCCAGTCAAGGACTTTCAAAATGCTACCCTGCCGATCAATAGATGTCCCCTTCCTGACTGAGTATTGTCCATCGGTCATAGAGATAGTCCTGCATTACAACCTTGGTTTTCTCCTCTCTCTGGAATGAACTATCAATTATGACCTCGTCTCTGAATTCTATAACAATCTTCAGCAAGGACATCAAGGAGGCTTCGAGTTCACCACTCGAGTCGCTAAGAAGAACCTTGACTTTTCTTACGAGATCTTGGCAGAGTATTTGGGTGGTCGTCGATTACCAAACATGTATTCGATCTACCCTGAGCTTCCCAATCCATTATTGGCACCGTTTGCGGATGTCAATCCAGATGGTATCCATCAGTACTTCTTCGATCTTCCTCGCCCCGACGGACTTGATGAATTGGGCCCTGACTTTCTTACCTTTGCTGCACTGCGTCTTTCTCCCACTAGCTACATATTTTTCAAGATTATCACAAATTGTATTCTCCCAATCACCTCCAAACCTTTAACTGAGATTCGACCCTATCACTGTCTGATGCTCTACGGCATGCAACACCGATTAGACTTCGATATCATGGAGAGCATTTTCCAGTCCATCTTATCTTATCGAGAGCCCAGCCGCCGCATGGTCTACATGCCTTTTGATCACGTCATCACCGACTGGCTCATGTCGGTTGGTGTTGATGTCACCAAGGGCCGGACGATGCCTATGGTCCGACAGGATTGCAGACTTGGCCGGTGAGCATTCGCCAAGTCCGGCATCATTGTTCGGGAGCACGATCAGGCGTTGGTTTGGAAAGATGGTAGGGTTCCTGGTGAGTTACCGAGGGGAGGTCCACAGGTTCAGGCGCCAGTGATAATTACCATTTTATTGACTATTTTAATTGCTAAAATCCATGTTTGACCCATGTTTCTATTGCTTGATTGTGATTTTACCCTAGGTTTTAGGATTTCCTCTTATTTTGGACTTAATTGTAAATTTACACATTTTTTGGATTATTTGGCCACTAATTTTCTAATATATTTTTGTAGGCATGAAAGGATCCTGGACCTAGAGCATATTGGGTCAAACTTGAGACGGAAGTGAACTGGATCGAATTATTAAGCTTACGATTAATCCGGGCCGTCCGATTCAAGAGCGGCTAGATCTGAGCCATCCGGGACAATCTGAAGCAATCCGAGCTAAGGTTAGGGTTGATCAAGCATCCTGATCAAGATCTAAAAGTTTCATTCCAATCGGAGGTAAATCAACCGTTGGATCAAGCTTGGAGGGCTCTAGATCGTCCATTCACAGATTAAGTTGATCTGGACCATCCGTTGCACATCTGGAGGATCCGAGCTACCACAAGGCAGATCCTGACCCCAGATCATCATCATCAAAGTTTGGCTCAAATCAGAACAGGATTAGCCGTTGGATTTCTCAAATTAATCTGAACCGTCCAATGCTATGTATTTAATCAGAAATTCCCTCAGCCTTCTCCTTTGTCGCGTCTTCACCGCAAACATTGTCTTCTTCATTTTCTTTGGTTTGTCTTCAGTTTTTCTTCAATCCGAGGCGCGACCACCTCAATTCTTCATCTGGATCAAGATTTGGATCACTAGAGGATAGCTTTGTTGGATGATTTCATCTCAGTTTGCGCTAGACAGTGGTGTTTGAGGGTTTCGGCATCTCTGCTAACCAATCATTTGTTTCTCGTCCACAAGCCAATTCCGATCGTTTGAGCTACTTGTAGGGGTTCTCAGGTGAGCTCAGATGTTCTTCAATTCATCATCGCAAGCCATCCATCGAGATACAAGAGATTGGACTGGAAAATTCCAGCTATGCACAGACAAGAGCAGATTCGACCGACTGAGCTAATTCCCAGTGATTTGTTGAGCTTGCGGGTCCGAGGCCAGCCCTTGCGTGACGAACAAGGAGCTCTTGAGTTGGAGAATGGTTGAGGAGTAGCTTAGATAGTTAAATTTCAGTTTGTGTAGCTGTAATTTCCATTACTGCCGTGTTTGGTTTCTATCTTGGTTTCAGATTTGTTAACTTGGTTTATTGCATTGTTTCAACTATAATCTAGCTTTAATCCTTCAAGTTGAGTAACTAGGGAACTTGTTTAGTGAACCCTTAGATCCAATTACAGCTTATTTTCTGTTCATTTCTTGCGTATCACCTTTATCAGCTGCGTATCACTTTTTCTGCACTTCACTTAGTTGTTAAACTGTCCAGTTTGTTCTTTATTTGATAGTTTTCAATTCGGCATATTAATTAGTTAGAATTATGGTTTAGTTAAAAATCGAATTTAGATCACTTTGTTTGTTCTGAAATTGAATCTGCATTTCTGATAACCTGCTGCGTATCACTCTTCTGAACCTATTTCTGCATAATAAAAACTAATTTGGTTTCTGCATTTAGTATCCAACGAGTTTCAGCTTTCCTACTAAATTTCCATTGTAGTTTGTCCATTCAAATAGCACTTCATATCAATTATGGCAGCTTGTTTCAGCTTGCGTTTCAGCCTTAAATTTCTGCAGGCATTCAAATCTGCACATTAGTGCAAATTCTGCCATCTTGCTTCACTTTAGTTGCTGCATTTATTGGCTGATGAACTCTGCACCTGATTTGGTTACGTGACATCCAATTGTTCACATCAGCTGTTGGTTGAATTTGAAATCAGTTCGTAGCTGCAATTCCCTGTTCTTTAAGTTTCTGAATTTTGTAGTTTAAGTCTGAATTTCTGCTGATTTTGGATTTGATCAGTCATTCAATTGGAGCCTGAATTCTTCATTTATCCCTACACATCACTGCATTTAGAGCTGTTCTTTCCAAGTTTGCTCGATAGTTCCATGCTGAACTGATAGAATCAGTTTTTGGCACAAAAGTTTCAAGTTTTGGCACAAAGGTTTCCCTTGCTTGCCAAGCTATTTTGGGGCACTGTTTTGCATCCGAAATTAACATGCTTTATTGGTGTATGATTATGTTTGAAATCAATTTCATATACATTTGATTTGTCATTGAATTGTAATTTCATCTTGACACATAAGCTTCTTCCTCTTGTATCAAGTTGGTTGTGTCCTTTTCACTTTGTTTCAAGATAAGTTGCGGCTTAGTTGCAATCAAATTTCAGCCTTGTTCTAATTCACTTACTTAGTATTTGAGCTGCCATTAATTTAGATTTGTTTCCCAAATTTAGTTAAGTTGCCTTGGTTAAGTAGCTTTTCGTTGGTGGAGTTATAACTTGATATCGCTTGTTTGATTCATTGAGTTGAGTTTCTCTCCTTTTCATTGTGATTTCGTTTCCAATTGTAACCCAAAAACCCAGATTTTATTTGAAACTCGAAATTCACAAACGACACATAAATACAAGCACGAATCAAACACTACAACTAGCCCCGAGAAAAATATGACCTGTGGCCCCTTTACTACGTTTTCATATTTTGATTGCAAAAAGGGTTTCCAGCATTTATTCATTCATATTTAAATTCTGATGGTCCCACACTTTCGTGACAATTTTAATTAGCTAAATCGGGTCCGTCAAATTTTTGGCGCCGTTGCCGGGGAAGCAACTAGTTGATTTGTTTGATTTTTGCTTGTATGCCTTTGGACATATCATTGGGTTCTATTTTATTTTGCTTTATCTTTTGAATACGGTTGCTGCCATTTTTCTTGTTTGATTTGTGATAGGTTTGTAAGATCAAAATGTTTTCACCAGAGGACTATTCACAGCTCAAAGATGCACTGGTGGGGTTAAAAAATGTGTTTAAGCACTGGAATTCCCAACTAAGACCCAACAGTGATTCATCTACTTACCAGCAGCCGTGTCCACAATTTCAGCAATCACATTCGAATTTTGAACGACCCAATCAGTTTTTTCAGCCACATTTACACAAGTCCAGCAACTAGAAAAATTTCAGCAGCCACCACAACCATTTCAACCGCAATTCCAACAATTTCAGCCGGATTTTCAGCCAATTCAACCAATTTTCTAGCAAACTCAGATTGGGCAGCCATTATTCCAGAATTTTCAGCCCCAAATTCAGCATTTCCAGCCCAACTTTCAGCCACTTTATCAACAAGATCAATCACTTTTTCAAGGAATTCAGCAAGGGTGTCAAGGTAATTTGAATTTTCAGCAACCACCCTTCCATCAAGTTCAACCAAACCCAAATTTTAATTTTCAAAACCAGAATTTCCAGCCCACTCAACTTCAGTGTTCACCACCACAATATCAACCTCAGATCCAAGAATTCCAGGGCTACAATTTTCAGCAATTTCCACCAAGTGGTGAACCAACTTTTCAGCAGTTTAATCAGCCTGTTCAACTATTTGATCAACCCCCACAGTCTCAATTACAACAAATGTTTCAACAAGAGCTTCAAAACCTCGAAAGGCAAATGGAACAAGTGGCTAGTGATTTGAATCAGATAAAAGCCCAAAGGTCAGAACAATTAACTTCTCAAGCTCCTTTTAATTCTGAGAGCCCCGGAGTTGGATTTATATCAGTTCAAGGTGACCCTAGTGCAGGGTCAAATCTTTCTTTAATGGATCTTGCAATTTTGGAAGAAGAAGAAGAAGTCATCAAATATAGGGCACCTACAGCATGCATCCCTCCGGAGATTCCTATTCAAAATCCATTGCCAAATTTTTCAGCTCCAGAAGAAGAAACTGAAGCTCCACATGACCATTCTAGACTCTTATTTTGTGATGATAGCATTATTGATGGTCCTAATTTTTCTAATATCGTTGTTACAGATATTACAGAGGAAACATACACGGGAGATGATTCCACAGGTGTAGGGGATTGCACTAAGCCCCAGGGACCACCACAGTTTACTAGTACATTAGAAAATTCAGAAGATGAACCAGAAAGTGTAGGGACTTGCATGTTGGAAGCAAGCACCTAAGGATCACCTATTCCAGTTGAGTGTCCACCAGAGCTTGAGCCTGAAGAGGAGCATGTACATGATCAGGAGGAGAACACGGATACATCTACTCTTGTAGAACCTCCAGATATTCTCCAGCACGCTCAGGTAAGTATTTCTCCTCTTTGTTCAGAAAAATGCAGCGAGGTACCTAGTGCTGACTTTATTGATTCTGATGAATTTATTGATATACCTTGTGAGAGAGTGTTTGTGAAAATCCAATAGAGGTACCAAAAATTGATTTCATTAGTCGTACAGCATTACTTGATACATCTCTTGTAATATGGATTGTGAAATAATTTTAGAGGCACCTATAATTGATGTTGTTTGTTATGATGAGTATCTTGATACATCTTTTGTAGATATGGATAGTGAAACATTTTTAGAAGTGCCTGAAATTAATGTTATTTATTTTGATGAATCTCTTGCTATATCTTATGCTGAGGTTGAATGTGAAAAACTTATGGAGATATCTGATATTGATTCTGTTGGCTGTGACACATTGCTTGATACATTCTTGATAGGAAATGATTGTGAAATTTCTATTGATGAGCCAGAAATTGATTTCTTTATGTGTGATGAGTATCTGGATGCAAATTTGGTAGGAAATAATTTTGAATATTTCATTGAGGTACCAGAATTTGATTTAATTGGATATGATGCAGTTTTGGATTCATTTCATGCAGAGACTGATATTATTTTATTTCTTTCTGACCCTGAACGCTTGAGGAAGGTATTACATTATTTTGCAGGGTCCAGAAGACTTCAGGAGTGGGTGCTCCAACTAACAGACTCCAGCCTCCTGGAAGGACTTCTGAAAGGCATCAAGAAGGAGGAGAAGATCTTACTTTAATCCATAGTCCTCCATTCCTTCAATGGCTATTGAACCTGAATCGCCTTAGGCCACCAGAGAAAATTTTTGTAAAGTTAAAGTGTGGGGGAGTCTTACTTCTCCCAGCCACCCAGACTCCTCCACTACCAAGATGGAGGCTACTGCTTGATAGGCTCCGACCACCAGAATAAGGGGAGATTGTTCTTTCTTATATTTTCTTTTATTGCATTTTTCACTTTTAACTTTAGTCCTTTCTAATAAATGCAATAGTAGAGTAGAATGCATAGGAGTCATTGTAAATACCTTGTTATTTCTTTTCGCACTTTTTCTTGCATGATTAGAAATAAAAGTATCCCTCTAGGTTATCTCCATAGCATTTTAGAGTCTTTTGAAAATAAATTAAATTTGGTTGTCAAAACTTAGGGTTTGAGCTAATGGATGAAATCTTGGATATTTGAGTACTACTTTGCTTTAGATTCTTAATTGAGGACTTGAGATGAATTATTTTTGCCTAGTAAGAATTAGCCTTATATTTGTGATACACATATGTGATTGAACTCTAGAACTTGCTTAGGTTCTTTCAAAATCATATTTCAATGATTGGATCACATCTATAGAGACTAATCAATTTGTTTACCCTTCCATGTCAATTTTTGACACTACTCATGTCTACTTTATTTGTCTTTCCTTATTCCTACTCTTAACCCCATTTTTCTATGGATTTGTTTGCTTGGGATGTTTCTAATGCTATTTTGCCCGAGACGGACAAATATTTAAGTGTGGGGGAGTGACTAGTGTGTTGGAAACATTTTGAAAAAAAAACAAGATTTATTTCATTTCAAATTGAAGCCAAAAGGTGCCAAATCAAGTGGAGTTGAGTTTGGTATCAAGATCAAGCAAGAAGAAGTAGTGAAGGAAGACAACAATTGAGGCATCTAGATTCTTGCTCATTCTTTGAAAATCAAAGGAAAACAAATGGCAAACAATGAAGAGAAAAAAAAATCTACAAAAGAGAGAAAATAATTGGCACGCAAATGAAGAGGATGTATCAAAATTGCATTGGTACATGTTTCGGCCATTATATTAGAGGATGAATTGCAGCTGTGATAACTTGAAGTCGATGCAGAAATTATTTGCCAAGTCAAATTCAGTTGAAGAAGTAAGGAAAAATCTGTGCTAAAGGGTTCTTGTGAGGCATTGGTTGGATCAAAAACAGATTTAGATTGATTTGAATTCAAAAAAAAATGCAATGTACTGAATCTGTGGGCTGTGGAATGATACAATCTGAATTTGGAGCAAGCTGTGAAGTGCTGAAATTATTGGGAAGCTTAAAAAGAAAACAGTGAAAAAAAAATAGTTTGTATCAATTTGAAGTTGATTGTGCCATGGATGGAACTTGAATTCGCTGAGCTGAAATTCTCAAGTGAAGCATTACACAAGTCTGAATCATTTGGTGTGAATCTGAAACATGAAACCCAGAAAAAAAAACAGAGAAAAAGAAAACAGTGAAAAAAAATAGTTTGTAAGTTGAAAAGGAAAAAAATGCTATGAGAAGAAAAGAAAAGTTGGGCACCATGTAACTGAGAAGAATGAAGGAGAGAATGAGTAGATACATCAGCTGCAACCGAATGTGAAGCCAGGAGCTGATGTAAAAACAGAAAGAAATAGGAAGAGAAAAAAAAAAGAAAAAAAAACAGATTAAAAAAAAACAACAAAGAAGCAAGTTGGCACATTGAAGTTTCGGCACCAAGAATTAGTGAAGTTACTCTCATGCAAATTGAAGATTTGTTCCACCATTTCATTTCTGACCTTACAAGAAAGAAAGAAGAGAAAGAAGCAAAAATGACACACAAGAGCAAATTGGCAAAATGAAGTCAAGGAAAGTTTTTTTCTACCAAATCAAGGGCAATTATTCAAGTTTGACTTCACAACACTTTTGAGATCATTAGGGGACTGTAAAGAGAAACAAAGTTCATTGGAAACATCCTTGAGCACTCAAGTCTTCCACTCCATCATGTTTCCATTTTTCTTGGTTTTTATTCTATTTCTCACCATTTTCTATGCTTTTTATTTGTTTTTGTAGATGTTGATCCTATTCATGATTAATGGTGGAGAGTAGATAATAAGCAAGCTTATGGTAGTACAAGAAGCATGTGTGTTTGAGTGAGCTCCACTTTTATCATCAACTTAGAGCTTAAGGAGAGAGCCACCAAATTTTTCCTTGAAAGGCTATTGATTTAAATTCATCTCAACGACTCATGATGGATGAAAAGGCTAAGTTGTTGATTTAAGGACAAGATACTAATCCATAGGGCTTAGATTTTTGAGAATTGACAACCTTAGGTAATTTCTTTTCATTTGCTTCTAATTATGCTTAAGAAAACCTAGGGGATACATATTTAGTTGTTTCGCGAGACGCTCAAGGTTAAGTGTGGGAGAGTTGATAAGTACCATTTTATTGACTATTTTAATTGCTAAAATCCATGTTTGACCCATGTTTTTATTGCTTGATTGTGGTTTTACCCTAGGTTTTAGGATTTCCTCTTATTTTGGACTTAATTGCAAATTTACATATTTTTTGGATTATTTGGCCACTAATTTTCTGATATATTTTTGTAGGCATGAAAGGATCCTGGACCTAGAGCATATTGGGTCACTTGAGTCGGAAGTGAACCGGATCGAATTATCAAGCTTACGATTAATCCGGCCGTCCGATTCAAGAGCGGCTAGATCTGAGCCATCTGGGACAATCTGAAGCAATCCGAGCTAGGGTTAGGGTTGATCAAGCATCCTGATCAAGATCTGAAAGTTTCATTCCAATCGGAGCTAAATCAACCGTTGGATCAAGCTTGGAGGGCTCTAGATCATCCATTCACAGATTAAGTTGATCTGGACCATCTGTTGCACATCTGGAGGATCCGAGCTACCACAAGGCAGATCCTGACCCCAGATCATCATCATCAAAGTTTGGCTCAAATCAAAGCAAGATTAGCCGTTGGATTTCTCAAATTAATCTGAACCGTCCAATGCTAAGTATTTAATCAGAAATTCCCTCAGCCTTCTCCTTTGTCGCGTCTTCGCCGCAAACATCGTCTTCTTCATTTTCTTTGGTTTATCTTCAGTTTTTCTTCAATCCGAGGCGCGACCACCTCAATTCTTCATCTGGATCAAGATTTGGATCACTAGAGGATAGCTTTGTTGGATGATTTCAACTCAGTTTGCGCTAGACAGTGGTGTTTGAGGGTTTCGGCATCTCTGCTAACCAATCATTTGTTTCTCGTCCATAAGCCAATTCCGATCATTTGAGCTACTTGTAGGGGTTCTCAGGTGAGCTCAGATGTTCTTCAATTCATCATCGCAAGCCATCCATCGAGATACAAGAGATTGGACTGGAAAATTCCAGCTATGCGTAGACAAGAGCAGATTCGACCGACTGAGCTAATTCCCAATGATTTGCTGAGCTTGCGGGTCCGAGGCCAGCCCTTGCGTGACGAACAAGGAGCTCTTGAGTTGGAGAATGGTTGAGGAGTAGCTTAGATAGTTAAATTTCAGTTTGTTTAGCTGTAATTTCCATTACTGCCGTGTTTGGTTTCTATCTTGATTTCAGATTCATTAACTTGGTTTATTGCATTGTTACAGCTGTAATCTAGCTTTAATCCTTCAAGTTGAGTAACTAGGGAACTTGTTTAGTGAACCCTTAGATCCAATTACAGCTTATTTTCTGTTCATTTCTTGCGTATCACCTTTATCAGCTGCGTATCACTTTTTCTGCACTTCACTTAGTTGTTAAGCTGTCCAGTTTGTTCTTTATTTGATAGTTTTCAATTCAGCATATTAATTAGTTAGAATTATGGTTTAGTTAACAATCGAATTTAGATCACTTTGTTTGTTCTGAAATTGAATCTGCATTTCTGATAACCTGCTGCGTATCACTCTTCTGAACCTGTTTCTGCATAATAAAAACTGATTTGGTTTCTGCATTTAGTATTCAACGAGTTTCAGCTTTCCTACTAAATTTCCATTGTAGTTTGTCCATTCAAATAGCACTTCATATCAATTATGGCAGCTTGTTTCAGCTTGCATTTCAGCCTTAAATTTCTGCAGGCATTCAAATCTGCACATTAGTGCAAATTCTGCCATCTTGCTTCACTTTAGTTGCTGCATTTATTGGCTGATGAACTCTGCACCTGATTTGGTTACGTGACATCCAATTGTTCACATCAGCTGTTGGTTGAATTTGAAATCAGTTCGTAGCTGCAATTCCCTGTTCTTTAAGTTTCTGAATTTTGCAGTTAAAGTCTGAATTTCTGCTGATTTTGGGTTGTGTCAAGTCCCTTCCATAATCTGATTTGATCAGTCATTCAATTGGAGCCTGAATTCTTCATTTATCCCTACACATCACTGCATTTAGAGCTGTTCTTTCCAAGTTTGCTCGATAGTTCCATGCTGAACTGATAGAATCAGTTTTTGGCACAAAAGTTTCAAGTTTTGGCACAAAGGTTTCCCTTGCTTGCCAAGCTATTTTGGGGCACTGTTTTGCATCCGAAATTAACATGCTTTATTGGTGTATGATTATGTTTGAAATCAATTTCATATACATTTGATTTGTCCCTGAATTGTAATTTCATCTTGACACATAAGCTTATTCCTCTTGTATCAAGTTGGTTGTGTCCTTTTCACTTTGTTTCAAGATAAGTTGCGGCTTAGTTGCAATCAAATTTCAGCCTTGTTCTAATTCACTTACTTAGTATTTGAGCTGCCATTAATTTAGATTTGTTTCCCAAATTTAGTTAAGTTGCCTTGGTTAAGTAGCTTTTCGTTGGTGGAGTTATAACTTGATATCGCTTGTTTGATTCATTGAGTTGAGTTCTCTCCTTTTCATTGTGATTTCGTTTCCAATTGTAACCCAAAAACCCAGATTTTATTTGAAACCCGAAATTCACAAACGACACATAAATACAAGCACGAATCAAACACTACAACTAGCCCCGAGAAAAATACGACCTGTGGCCCCTTTACTACGTTTTCATATTTTGATTGCAAAAAGGGTTTCCAGCATTTATTCATTCATATTTAAATTCTGATGGTCCCACACTTTCGTGACAATTTTAATTAGCTAAATCAGGTCCGTCAGCCAGCCGCTGCTACTGCTGCTGATGATGATGACTACGACGAGCCGGATCCAGATCTGCGTTGGCAGATCTCAGAGCTGGATCAGACGCTACAGGAGTTTATTCAGTTGGGGGCAACAGATCACGAGGAGTTTCGGTCAGGCTTTCGCTCCCTCGATTGCCGACTGACCATGATCGAGACCGAGGTCTCGGGGACCCGTACCCTCCAGCAGACATGGTATGCTGAGTGGCGCAGCCACACATTCCAGGAGATGCACCTTCATCGAGTACTGCACCAGGGTCCTTTGCTCCTACTGATGCCACGATGGATGATCTCGTGCACGATGACGATCCCCCCGCTGATAGTTGAGTTTGGTTGTCCATTGTCTCTCCTGGTGATATGTGTATTTGACTACTCAGTTGTGTGACGTTTAGCTGAATGCCCCTTGACTTGACTATTGTGGCCTTGTGCCACACGTATTTTGTCTGTGATGCATGTGTATTGCATCTTGTGTTTTATCTGGATATTTCATGAATTGCCATGTCTGCCCTTGCTGCGTTTTTATCCTACTTTAGTATGCTTCTTGTTGATGCTATAATGACTACTATTTGCATACTTGCTACATTGCCATGATTATGCTTTTGATGCCATGTCCACTTGATGTATAAGACCGTTATAACATGTTATAGATTCATATGATGTATGTGATGGTTTCATCTTGATCTATCTTTTCGACATGATATCATATACTTCGAAAACAATTCTATCGAATCTTTGTTGTTCTGGGATACCCTTAGGGTTGAGGGGAGTTTGTTTTAAACTTTACAGCCCCTCTAGCCCCTTTTCAGTGTTCGACAAAGGGGGAGAGTGTGAATTGGTTAAGTTTAGGATGATCATGTTGTAGGGGGAGAGGATGATCATGTTGTAGGGGGAGGATCTGGATTCCCCTATGATTCTAAATTTGAGAAAATTAATTGAGAATCCCTAGACATAAAATCGGGTTATCAAACAACAAAAAGGGGGAGACTGTTGATGCAGTCTGGCCCTGATTGTTGTTTTGGTGTTGATACCGTTTTAGTTTAGGTTGATGATTATGATGATTATGATTAAGTCCTGATTGAGGATTAGGCAGGGTTTGGAAAATCCTAACCTGGAGGGTTAGGTGTGTAAAATCCTAGCTTGGAGGACTAGGTGTTGGAAAGTCCTAATTCGGAAGGGTTGGGTGAAAAGTCCTAGCTTGGAGGGCTAGGTGAAAAGTCCTAACTTGGAGGGTTAGGTGCAAAGTCCCAACTTGGAGAATTAGATGAAAAGTCCTGGCTTGGAGGGTCAGGTGCCTAGCTTGGAGGGCTAGGTTGGATGAAGTTCTAACTCGGAAGGGTTGGGTGAAAAGTCCTAGCTTGGAGGGCTAGGTGAAAAGTCCTAGCTTGGAGGGCTAGGTGAAAAGTCCTAACTTGGAGGGTTAGGTGTAAATTCCCAACTTGGAGAGTTAGATGGAAAAATCCTTAGCTTGGAGGGCTAAGGTGGATGAAACCTTAGCTTGGAGGGCTGAGTTTGACTCCCTGGATCGGTTTGGTGACCGATCAGGGATATTGGCACGCTGCTCCTTCGTGGATCGGTCTGGTGACCGATCCAGCGATGTCTGATCGGTTCGGTGACCGATCAGGGAGCAAGCAGCTTCCTCACTGACTTGCTCGTGATCGGTTTGGTGACCGATCAGGGAGCGAACATTGAGTGAGTTCTCCTCCGGATCAGACCCTGGATCGGTCCGATGACCGATCCGGGACTTAGGAACTGATTACAGAATCACTGTTCATTTGTCCTAATCGGTCTGATTGACCGATCAGGCTTCACTCTGATCGGTCTGGTGACCGATCAGGCTTCACTCTGATCAGTCCGGTGACCGATCAGGCGTGTATAGCCGCTAGAGCTGGGAATCCCAGCGAAGTAGTGGATCGGTCTGGTGACCGATCCACAAGCCCTGGATAGGTCCGGTGACCGATCACTTTAATTTAAATTGCACTGTCAAACGCGATCAGAGTGTCTGATCGTATCCGATTCTCTGCGCTTCACTTCTGAATCTTGATTTACTGTTTGATATGCTACTCTAACACTCTGATTAAGCTACAGGTGACAGGGGAGGATTCAAACGCTCAAGGAGAAGTCAATGGAGGCTTTCCTTAGAGCAGGTTTGTCCGTTTTCCATCTCAGGTTGCAACGGCCGGAGCTGCAGACTGGAGCCGCTGACTGGAGCTTGGCTGAGGGAGCTCAGGAAGTCCAGGGAAGGCTCAGTGGTAGCTGGCGTTGGCAGTGAGGTAGCTGGAGGCTGCAGGAGATGCTGTCACCTGATGCTGAGTGGAGAAACAAAAAGGGCGGAGAAGGCTTCGTGGAGTAGTTCTGGTTTTTGCGAACTGAGTTTCTTGCCGCGCCTTGAGTTCTCCACAACTTGCTTGCTGTGTTTCTGAAGTTCTCATCACCTTGAGTATGCTACTGCAATCTTGAAGCAACCATTACTTGAGCGCTTGCAGGAGAGAACAAGAGGCTTGGAGTCTGACAGCAGGAAGACACGAGGAAGGGTTCCTTGCGTGAGATCGCCGCTGGGTGGAGCTCGGGAAAGCTTGCTGTGTTCTTGTCTTTGCTGAGTGCTTGAGTAAGATCCTTCCTATTGTTTCATTGTGCTTAAACATATATTTGTGATTGAAACGCTGTGGAGAGGTTTCTCCACCGAGAAGGAGGTTGTCTTCTATCCAGTGTTAACCGGGGCTTGATCTGCCGACGATCAAGGGATCGCCCACCTTAAGGGCACGCCAAGGAGTAGGGGCAAGTTATCCCCGAACTTGCAAACCCTCCTTGTTAGCGATCTTGCTAGTTGTGTTTGTTTTGCTTTCGTTTCTGTTTTTAGTTTTCTACACACTCTGTTTTCTACTCCTTCCGCTGTGCTACTGATATCTGAGTTGCAGAAACTTCATAAGTGTTTAAAGTCGAAGTGATTGGCTATATTCACCCCCCCCCTCTCTAGCCATCCGTTTCCAACACTTGATGCATTATCACTCTCATCTTCATTTGAATCCTCTAAGGCCATGAGGGCAAAGTGATGAGTGTTCTTCCCCTTCTTCTTGTTTCTTCTGTCACCTGCCACCAAAGCTAACCCTTTCTCCTTTGAGCTTTGGTTAGAGGTCTCATGTAATTTCATTTCACAAAATAGTTCTTCTAACTTAGCAAATGAAAGATCCTTGGATACCTTGTAGGTATCCACCATAGATGACCACAAGGCATTCCTAGGAAATGATTTAAGGACATACCTCACTAGGTCTTGGTATTCTACCTTCTCACTGATGGAGTGTAGACCATTGAGGATCTCTTTAAACTGACCATGAAGTATACTTACAGTTTCATCCTCTTCCATGGATAGATTTTGGAGTTGGCTGAGAAGGAGGTCCTTCTTGGCTGTCCGGGTGTCTGAGTTCCTTCATGGAGCTCAATGATTTTGTTCCAAAGGTCTTTAGCACTTGTGAAAGGACCCACCTTGATCAACTCCTCCTTGGTCATGCCGCATTGCAAGGTGACCACGGCTTTAGCATCGGCTTCTCCCTTCCGGACTTGCTCAGCCGACCACCTTGAGAACTCGAGCTCTTTCCCTTCATTATCCTTTGGAGGGGAAAAACCCTCCTTGACAGAGAACCACATGGAGATGTTCGTCTTGAGGTAATACTCCATCTTTGACCTCCAATATTGAAAATCAGTGTCGTCGAAGAATAGAGGTCGGCTAGTGCTAAACCCTTCTCTCAAAGCCATCGTCGTTGTAAGTTCTCGGATGTTAAGCCGTTTGAACAGAGCCCCAAGTTCTGATACCACTTGTTGGTGCTTGGATGGATAGAGAGGGGGGTGAATGTAGTTAGACATTAATTTCTTGCTCTTTGAAGTTTTCTGCGAGATCAGATTAGTAGCAGTGGAAGCAAACAGCACAAACAGAAATTTGCAGAAATGAAAAGCAAACCAAATCGCTAACACGGCGATGTACAAAGTTCGGGAATAACTTGTCCCTACTCCTTGGCGTGCCCGTAAGGTGGGTGATCCCTTGATCGTCGGAAGATCAAGCCCCAAAAATCCGGATAGATAAATCCTCCTACTCGATGGAGAAACCTCTCCACACAATGTCTCAACAGATATAAGATTAAAGCACAAAGACAGCAACAGGAAAGCTTACAGAGCACTTCGGACATAGGAAACTCAAGAACTCTACACTGAGCTCCACCCAGCACAAACCTCACGCAAGAACTTCCAGCTCTTCGTGTCTGCTCGCTGATGGACTCACCAAGCCCTTTTCCTCTTCCAAGCGCTCAACACTCTCAAGAGTCAAAGTGATTGCCAAAGGATGATCAAGTGTTGCTGCAACAGAGAACCCTTCTTTCTCTTCATTGCCAGCCAACACTTAACCCAGCTGCCCAACGCCAGATCACAGACACTCCTCTGCAGCTCCCGGCTGCTCATCTGCAACTGCCCAGCTACCCTGACCTCTCCTAGACTCCCTGAGCTGTCCTCAGCCGAGCCCCAGTTAGCCCCAGGTCAGCTTCCAGCCGTTGCCAGCAGCGCCCGTTGTAACCTGCGATGGAAAACTACCAAACCTGATGTGGCAAAAGACACCAATTGACTCTCCTTGAGAGTTTGAATCCTTCCTGTCTAACCTGCACACTGATCAGAGGCTTAGCAAATGGGTATCAACCAATATCAGCAGTGTATCAGAGGAAATAAGTTCGCGATCACAACTCTGACAGCGCATTTTGAATTAATGTTCAGCTTCTGATCGGTCACCAGACCGATCAGAGATGACCCTGATCGGTCACCAGACCGATCAGGGTAAGCCCAGACCGATCAGGCTCCAGCCTGATCGGTCCACAGTGAGAAACCAAGAATCGCGGGATTCTTGTGATCGGTCACCCTGACCGATCACAGCTCAGGGATCGGTCACCAGACCGATCCACAGCATTTCTGGGATTCCCCAGCTTCGTAGGCCAAACACACTGATCGATCACCTGACCGATCAGGGTGTGCCCTGATCAGTCTGGTGACCGATCAGGTCACTCCCTGACCGATTAGGTTCCATCCTGATCGGTCATAATGGGGAACCCGCGATATTTGATCGGTCCAGCAGACCGATCAAGAGATTCTCCCCAAGGCTACTGACCTCTCTCTGATCGTTCACCAGAACGATCAAAAGCTCACCAGAAACCTTTCTGTTCTCTCCCTGATTGGTCACCAGACTCATCACCATTATCTGGATTGGTCTCCAGACCGATCCACAACAGGAGTTCGTGTCAATCTCCCTGATTGGTCACCAGACCGATCTAGCCAAGACCAATTCCACCCTAAGTCAAGAGAACGGGCTCCCAGCCTTCTCTGACTCGTGCTCAGTCCCCCGGACCAAGACTCTGTGCCTAGCTTCACTCACTGGGACTTCACCTAGTCCCACTAGGTGTGACTAGTCCCACTAGGTCTTTTCTCATGCCAGCGTATGATCTCCAAGATCCACCTGGACTTCACCTAGTCACACTAGGTCTTTTCTCATGCCAGCATGCGATCTCCCAGATCCACCTGGACTTCACCTAGTCCCACTAGGTGTGCCTAGTCCCACTAGGTCTTTTCCCATGCTAGCGTACGATCTCCCTGACCCACCTGGACTTCACTTAGTCCCACTAGGTGTGCCTAGTCCCACTAGGTGTGCCTAGTCCCACTAGGTCTTTTCCCATGCCAGCGTGCGATCTCCCAGATCCACCTGGACTTCACCTAGTCCCACTAGGTGTGCCTAGTCCCACTAGGTCTTTTCTCATTCCAGCGTGCGATCTCCCAGATCCACCAGGACTTAATTCGAATTCACTCAACCAAACTTAAATCATTGTCAACACCAAAACAATAATCGAGCCCGACTGCATCAACAGGATGATCATGTTATCAGTTCCTTATAAAGTATAAGTAGAGGCTCACAACTGAGATGGAGTTGGACAAACCATTGGGATGGTTGTAGTGTAATTTGGTGTTGGTTTGCCTTGACCATAGAATTATACTAGTGCACTTTGTGTGCATTGAGCAGGACCGACATAGAGGTGATCCGATTTGTACTGATTTTATAATTGGATTGGACCTCGATTTATTATGGAGTACATGCTCTGAATCCCGATATAATAACGGACATATGTACTTAGTATTTATTTCTTTGATTTACTAATGGACGAGATTTATTCTGCTAAATCGATAGGCCTGGTAAATGTGGGATCGGATTGAATCGATAAGGGGGAGGGGGGGGGGTAAATATCGATCGTTAAATTTTTGGAAACAAAGAGAGTAATTGTGCAATGGAAAAAGCAAAAACAATCGCTAACACTTTTTGTTTTTACTTAGTTCGGAGTCGCAGTCGGCTCCTAGTCCAAGGCCCACGGTCCTTGACCGTTTACGATGGGCAATTCTATATTTTTGTAAAAGTGTTTACAAATTGAGTATAAATATAGAATTTAAAAAGAATTACAACACTTAACAAAAATTGAACTTTTACCAACGATCGGAGAAGTTGGAAGTTCGGAGCAGTGAGTCGTCGTTGGCGCTTAAGTCGCAAGTACAGAGCTTGTCGTAGCGTAGCGCTTGAACAAAAGTGTCGGAAGCAATTGATGTCAAATCCTTAGGGGTGAACCCCTTTATATAGTGTTAACAGGAGTGCCTGTGTTGAAGGGGGTGCCTGACACGTGGCCTGTCCTGCGAGAACTTCAATCCGCAGACTTGGCCAGCTCTTATCCCTTCAACTGGGGCGCCTAAGTTAACTGGGGCGCCTGTGTTAACACAAGCGCCTCAATGACTTGGTCCTGAGGCTTGCATGGCGGTTTGCTTAGAATGGCTGGAATCCCTCTTTAGCTGGGGCGCCTGTCTCAACACAGGCGCCTAGCCCAGTGAGGTGCCTCACTTCATTGAGGCGCCTGAATGCAGAAACCTTCATTCCTTCGTTCCTGCAATTAGGGTAAGTTCCAAAACACAAGAAGCATATAAATGATAAGATTAAACCATGTTTTACAGCCTGAGCTGTCTTGGTTCTAACTTTGGGCATCCCAAATGGAACCCTAGGTCGAACCGACACCTAATGTTCCCTCCACGGGGAACGCGCCCTCACCTACTCCTCCAGGAGATTTTACCTGTTTGCCAACCGGCTCCTCCGGTTGGACTTTTGCCCAATCCCCCGGATCATGTCTTAGTGCCCAACTTTACTCACCAGGTCTTAGTGTCCAGCCCTCGGCCAAGACTTAGTGCCCAGCTTTACTCATCAGGTCTTCGGTGCCCAATCCACGACTAGGACTTATTGCCCAACCTTATGTCAAGACTTAGTTTCCCAGCCCACGGCCAGGACTTATGCCCAATCATAGAATTAGGACTTAGTGCCTAGTGTATTTAGGACTTTTCCTGCACACTTAATTAGCTTTGTTAGATAACAACCAAACCTTAACTTCTGAACCCTTTGCCATTATCAAAACATAGGTTTGACTTTGGTGCTTCCGGCACCAACAGTAAATTGGGAAATAATATTATTTACATTGTGTGCCATTGATTATAGACGAAATCCATGTCCTGGTGAGTTGGGATGATGAAGTGCCCATGATGAACTCATAAGGTTCATCATGTTAAATCCTACAGGTGGACTTGGTCCAACATGATGATAAGGATGAGTGGTACTAATCAAGGAGTTAGAGGTTGATTAATTAAAATTGTCAGTAATTTAAATTAATCAACGGACATTTGATATCTTAAGCACGGGGAGAAATTGTATTCATAATAGGTGAAGCCCATTTGTAAATATAGGGGTTGGTGAGGTAGTTCAATGGAGAACCTTTAGTGAAATGGTTCTTTATTAATGGATTGGGTTTGGATCCATTAGCAGGCCAAGCCCCAACTCCTCCTCATGGTTCCTATTGTAGCCCTATAAATACCCCATGAAGCCATCATGAAACAAGAATCTAAGCCTCTTATTTTTTCTCTCTCTCTCTCTCTCCCTTAGGGATTAGTTGGCCGGCGGAGTGGAAGGGAGTTCTCTTCTCATCTTTTCTTTTCACTTCTTGGCGTGGACAAGGAAGGAAGAAGACATCCTCTTCTTCTTCTTGGCCAGACGCGAGCAAGGGTGAGGAGAAGTGTCCGATGGCGGCAACTATTGGCTCCCTAGGGTTCTGGCGCTGCCTACCTTCAAGGAAGGTGACCGGCGGCAATTTGAGGAGATAGCTTGATCTTCTTAGCTTCTCCTTGGGTCGGCAGTAGCTGTAGGAGAAGGAGAAGGTTCTTCCAAGCAAAGAGAAGGAGAGACCACTTCTTTGTGGCCGACGACAACTATGGCATTCCTTGGTTGGCCGGCACATGTAGAGAAGGAGAAGAGGTGGTGCTAGGCTTTGTTTGGTGACTTCGGTTCTTGGTAGATCATCACCCACACGACGTCCAAGAAGGGGAGGGTCATACAATAGAAGATTGCGAGGTAACGAGAGGTATAATCTTCTCTTACGACTCTTTGATTTCTATTATTTCATGTGATGATTAATTATCTTTGTTGATTAATTATTGCTTAATTAATTATATGATAATTAATTATCTTGGACCCCGATAATAAACACAAAAACCGGCGATCCACTCGTCATCTTTTCTGCGACTAATTGGTTAGGCGAGTTACAAGGCTTGAACTTTGAGTTTGGTTAAGTTGTAACTCGAATCAATTAGTACGACAACGAAACGGTCATTTGGGAGATAGATCTCCATTTGGATTAAATTTTTTAATCCGTGGACATGGAGAGCTCTCTCATGGACGACCCGGTGTTTGCTTAGGAAACCCGCCAAGCTATCCAATAGACTATGCTGTCATCAAACTGCCATACATTTGATTCCCATCCCCTCAACATGCCTATCATAAGCTTTCGCTGGAAGGGCCTTAGTGAAAGGATCTACCAGGTTATCTGCTGATGCAATCTTGACGACAACAACTTCTCCTCGCTTTACAATGTCTCGTATCAGGTGGTATTTGTGCTCAATGTGTTTACTTACATTATGAGCTTGTGGTTCCTTTGAGTTTGCTATTGCACCACTGTTATCACAATAAATTGTGATAGCTTTGGGCAAACCAGGAATTACTTCTAAGTCTATCAAGAAGTTCCTGAGCCATACAGCTTCTTTGGCTGCCTTAGAGGCCACCACATACTTAGCTTCCATGGTGTAGTCCGCAACACATTTCTGCTTGATACTCCTCCATACTATGGCTCCACCTCCTAAAGTAAACACATAACCCGAGGTAGACTTACTGTTATCCCTATCTGATTGGAAATCAGAATTCGTGTAACCCACCGAGAGCAAATGATCTGCCTGGTAAACTAGCATATAATCTCTAGTCCATTTCAGATACTTTAATATATGCTTTACCACAGTCCAATGTCTTTGTCCTGGATTACTTTGATATCTGCTAACCATGCCAAAGACATAGCAGATATTCGGTCTCGAACATAACATAGTATACATTTGGCTTCTTACAGCCGAAGCATAAGGAACTGCCTTCATCTCCTCTATCTCCTTCGATGTTTTAGGACACATCCCTTTAGATAAAGGTACTCCATGCTAAAAAGGTAGAAAACTTTTTTTGGAGTTTTACATGCTAAAACGAGCTAGGATAGTGTCAATATACAATGCTTGAGATAAGCACAATATCTTTTTCTTGTGATCCCTTATAACTTTGATCCCAAGGATGTGTCCAGCTTCTCCCAAGTCCTTCATATCAAACTATTTGGACAACCATACCTTTACGTCTGACAACACTTTGACATTGCAGCTAATGAGCAAAATGTCATCTACGTATAGTACAAGAAATACCACTACGTTTCTGTCACTCCTCTTGTATACACAAGACTCATCTGGACGTTGTATGAATCCATAAGACTAGATTACCTCATCAAACCGGATGTTCCAAGATCTTGAAGATTGTTTCAATCCATAAATGGACCGACTAAACTTGCACACAAGATGCTCTTTGCCCTTTGCAATGAATCCCTTTGGTTGCATCATATAGATATTTTCTTCAAGACTTCCGTTAAGGAAAGCTGTCTTGACATCCATTTACCAAACCTTAAAATCCATATGAGCAGTAATAGACAAGAGAATCTGGATAGACTTAAGCATGGCTACTGGCGAAAAAGTTTTCTCATAATCGATCCCCTCTTTTTTTGAGTATACCCTTTCGTAACAAGCCTTGCTTTAAAGGTTTCCACCCTTCCGTCTGATCCTCTCTTTCTTTTGTAGATCCTCTTACATCCAATGGGTTTTACACCATCAGGTGGTTCTACTTGCTCCCAGACTTGATTAGAATCCATAGTTTCTATCTCAAAATTCATTGCCTTTTTCCAAGATACCACATCTTTATCATGGAGTGCTTCATCATAGGTCCAAGGATCAGGTTCATGTTCACCAGGGACCAAGTCCGAAGTCTCTCCCTTGAACATGAATTTCTCAGGTTGTCTAACAACCCTCCCACTACGACGAAGTACTACCTTTGTATCATCTGTGACACGCGGTCCAGTCACTTGTGGTATATCTTCTTGTACCGTTGGTACTGAAGTAGGAACTTCCCCTCTTATTTCATCTAGAACAATATTACTCATGGGCTTGTGGTCCATTACATAGTCCTCTTCTAAAAATCGGGCATTTGTGCTAACGATGACCTTCTGATCTTTAGGACTATAAAATAAACCACCTTCTGTTCCTCTAGGATAGCCTACAAGCGTACTTCTGTACGAGATTCCAACTTATCAGCATCTCCCTTCATCACATGTGTTGGACTACCCCAAACCAAATATGTCTCAGACTAGGCTTACGCCCATTCTAGAATGTTGGTTATACCGAGGTATGGCTCAGCGAGTTTCCTAAGCGAACACGGGGTCGAACATGAGAGACCTCTCCATGTCTACGGATTGAAAATTTAATCCGAATAAAGACCTAACTCCCAAACGACCATTTCATCATCGTATCAATTGATTCAAGTCATAACTTAGCCAAACTCAAGAGTAAGACCTTGTAACTTTGCGAATCAAGTGACCGCGGAAAAGATGACAAATGGATCGCCGGTTTATGTGTTTATTAACGAGATCCATGACACAATTAATTATCAATATTAATTAACAATTAATAAGACTATAATAATTAATTAAAACACACGCAATAACATAATATCACATGAAATAACAAAGAAAACAAGAGGAGCCAAAGAGAGATATACCTCGTCTTTTACCTCGCAGTCTTCTACCGTATAACTCTCCCCTCTTGGACGTCATGTGGGTGACGAGCTACCAAGATATGGAGTCACCAAGGCCTCCAATTAATACTCTTCTTCAATGCCTTCCAATTGCCAACAAAACCCTAGCCAAGAGTTTTCGGCCAGCCCTCCTTCTTCACCTCCACCTTGCGCCGCCGGTGACCGCCACCTTCCATGGAGCTCCGGCCACAAGGGAGCCGAGGTGTAGGAGAATAGGAAGATGAAGAAGAAGAAGAAAAAGGGATAACAAATCTCCTTTTTCTCCCACACACACCCGCAGCATCCTTTTCTTCATCTTCAAGCCCGCCGACGCCAACAAGGAGAATTCCTTGTTTCCAACCGCCGACCATGTAACGACCCGGCCCATCTACCGGCCCATTTACCGGTCCTCACGACCGTCGTACCGTCGTACCGTCGACCATCGACCGTGCCGTTACTCATACTAGGTCTTCCCACCCCTGTGTGTGGATTTTTGTCTTCTCAGGATTCGAACCCTAGACCCAGGCTTAAATCTAGTTCTTTATGAATCCTGAATACCAATTGATATTCAGGATTCATAAAGAACTAGATTTAAGCCTGGGTCTAGGGTTCGAATCCTGGGAAGGCAAAAATCCACACCCAGGGGTGGGAAGACCTAGTATGAGTAACGGCACGGTCGATGGTCGACGGTACGACGGTACGACGGTCGTGAGGACCGGTAAATGGGCCAGTAAATGGGCCAGTAGACGGGCCGGGTCGTTACAATAAAATGGCGCCTTTTTATTGTAACGACCCGGCCTGTCTACCGGCCCATTTACCGGCCCATTTACCGGTCCTCACGACCGTCGTACCGTCGTACCGTCGACCATCGACCGTGCCGTTACTCATACTAGGTCTTCCCACCCCTGGGTGTGGATTTTTGCCTTCCCAGGATTTGAACCCTAGACCCAGGCTTAAATCTAGTTCTTTATGAATCCTGAATACCAATTGAGCTATAGCTCAATTGGTATTCAGGATTCATAAAGAACTAGATTTAAGCCTGGGTCTAGGGTTCGAATCCTGGGAAGGCAAAAATCCACACCCAGGGGTGGGAAGACCTAGTATGAGTAACGACACGGTCGATCGTCGACGGTACGACGGTACGACGGTCGTGAGGACCTGTAAATGGGCCGGTAAATGGGCCGGTAGACGGGCCGGGTCATTACAATAAAAAACTGTAGCATAAGGGGAAACACTAAACGATAAGCAATAGCTTAGTAAGACCCTGTCCTACTCACAAAACCGGATATCATGAAAAGGTAAGAGAATATATCATATTCAAGCATGGTAAGCATTTAAGCAAGCACCTCCCCAACCGCAAGTACCAAGATTGTCGCGGACGGGTAGGGCACAAGGCCCAAGATTGTCGCGCCAAAAAGCAAGCACCTCCCCAACCGCAAGTACCACCGGTTGCGACGAATGCAAGGGTTTTCTCATTATCCAAGGAAGATGTGGCGAATGCATCAAACGTAGTCACAGGTCAGATATTCATTTATAGTCGGTATGCTACTGCTTTATTTGACACTGGAGCTACGCATTTGTTCATTTCTATGCCATTTACTGCAAAGTTAGATATACCCCCTCAAGTTATGAACTGCAAGTTTCTTACAAACCTACCCTCGGGAGATATTATACCATCTACCCATATGATGCGTGCCGCACCAATCAGGATCACTGGGAGGGAACTCTATAGCGATCTGATAGTGCTGGACATGCAAGACTATGACATTATATTAGGCATGATTTTCTGAGTAAATACGGCGCTTCAATCGAGTGCCGTAAAAGAAAGATAGTCTTCCAACCAGAGGCAGACACTAAGTTTGAATTTATTGGCAAGCCAAGAAAAGGACCAGAGGCTAGAAGATGTCAGAGTGGTATGCAACTACCCAGAAGTCTTCCCCGATGAACTACCAGGGCTAGCCCCTGATAGGGAAATCGAATTTGAGATCGAATTGATACCGGGTACAAATCCGATCTCCAAGGCACCTTACCGAATGGCACCAGCTGAGTTAAAAGAACTCCAAGGACAACTACAGGAGCTACTCGACAAAGGACTGATTCGCCCTAGTCACTCTCCATGGGGAGCTCCCGTGCTGTTCGTGAAAAAGAAGGATGGGTCGATGCGAATGTGTATCGACTATTGGGCGCTGAACAACGTAACTATCAAGAACAGGTACCCCCTTCCAAGGATCGATGACCTATTCGATCAATTGAAAGGAGCTACCGTCTTCTCCAAGATTAACCTTAGATCTGGTTATCATCAAGTCAAAGTGAAACCAGATGATATACCGAAGACGACCTTCCGAACGAGATATGGACATTATGAGTTCGTAGTTATGCCATTCGGAGTAACCAACTCTCCGGCTATGTTTATGGACCTGATGAATCGGGTATTCTCGGCATTTCTCGACAAGTTCGTAATCGTCTTTATCGACGATATTCTTATCTACTCAAGAACCCCAGAAGAGCATGCTGAACATCTGAAGGCGGTATTGCAAATTCTTCGAGAAAAGCAGCTATATGCCAAGTTCTCCAAATGTGACTTCTGGCTCGACCAAGTGTCATTTCTAGGTCACATCATCTCCAAGGAAGGAGTAATGGTGGACCCGATCAAGATCGAAGCTGTAAATAACTGGAGCAGACCAAAGAATGCAAGTGACATCAGGAGCTTTCTCGGTCTGGCCAGCTACTACCGGAAATTTGTTGAGGATTTCTCACGTATCGCAGCCCCTATGACTGTTCTCACCAGGAAGAACAAGAAGTTTATATGGCGGAGGACTGCGAAAAGAGCTTCCTGGAATTAAAAAGGAGACTGACCAGTGCTCCTATCCTTATTCTTCCAGAAAGCAACCAAGGCTTCGATATGTACAGCGACGCTTCCAAACTGGGACTCGGTGCAGTACTTATGCAGAATGGTAAAGTAGTTGCCTATGCCTCTAGGCAACTCAAGGAGCATGAAAAGAATTATCCTACCCATGACTTAGAACTGGCTGCAGTGGTCTTTGCACTCAAGATGTGGAGGCATTACCTATATGGAGCGCAGTGTAAGATCTATACAGACCACCAAAGTCTCAAATATTTCTTCATGCAGAAAGACCTCAATATGCGACAACGCCGATGGCTTGAGCTAGTTAAAGATTATGACTGCGAAATATTCTATCATCTTGGAAAAGCAAACAGAGTGGCAGATGCTCTCAACAGGAAGACCTGTGCTACTCTGTTATCCTTATCGGCATTATCCCGACCGCTGGAGCGGGAAATTATGGATTTCGGAATCGAGATTATCACCGGACGGTTCTCTTCCGTGTCGATAGCACTATGCTATTCGACGACATCCTGGAGAAGCAAAATGGTGATCTAGGCCTTCAGAAGATCAAACAGGAAATTCTTGAAGCAAAGGCGAGGGTTTTCATATCGCCGAAAATGGAATAATATACCTTAGGGATCGACTCTGTATCCCTAATGATCCGGAGCTACGAAAGATGATTCTAGAAGAAGCTCACTCGACCCCTTATGCGATGCATCCGGGATCCATCAAAATGTACCAAGACTTGAAGACAAGATTTTGGTGGTCCGGTATGAAACGTGATGTAGCTCAGCATGTCAGTACCTGCCTGACCTGCCAACAAGTCAAAGCAGAACACCAGAGGCCTGAAGGAGTTCTGCAACCGATCCAAATCCTAGAGTGGAAATGGGAAGATATTTCTATGGATTTTATCTCGGGTCTTCCCAGGACTACAAACGGATACGACGCTATTTGGGTTATCGTCGACAGATTGACGAAATCAGCCCACTTCTTGGCAATCAAGATGACTTATTCTATTGAGCAGCTGGCTCAATTATATGCCAAGGAGATTATCAGACTACATGGAGTTCTGAAGACCATCATTTCAGATAGGGATGGTCGCTTCACTTCGCATTTCTGGGAGTGCGTACAGAAGGCTCTTGGTACAAAGCTGCGATTCAGCACAGCTTTTCATCCACAGACTGATGGACAGACTGAGCGGGTGAACTAAGTGCTTGAAGATATGCTACGAGCTTGTGCCCTGGATTTCAAAGGGAGCTGGTGCCGATATCTGTGCTTGGTGGAATTCGCCTACAATAACAGCTACCAAGCTACCATCGGAATGGCACCGTATGAGGCTTTATATGGATGGAGATGTAGATCTCCAATCTGTTGGTTTGACGGTGGCGAAAAGAAAGAAATGGGACTCCAGACTGATTTTATTGACGACACCACCCGGGCTATACAGAATATCCGCCAAAGAATTGAGACTGCTCAGAGCCAGCAGAAGAGCTATGCGGATAAGCGACGTAGGCCGCTGGAATTCCAAGTTGGGGACCTTGTATTCCTTAAAGTGGCTCCTATGAAAGGAATTATGAGATTTGGAAAGAAGGGAAAACTGAGTCCGCGATATGTAGGACCGTACAAGATCTTAAAGAGAGTAGGCCCGGTAGCTTACGAGCTGGAGCTACCGCGGGAGATGTCAGCTATTCACAGCGTGTTCCATGTCTCGCTGCTCAAGAAGTGCACTCCTGACCCAGACCAGGTGATCGAACCACAAATGGTCCATATCCAGGAGGACCTAAGTTATGAAAGTCGGCCCATTCAGATATTGGACCAAGAAGTTAAGAAGCTAAGGAACAAAAAGGTGCCCTTAGTAAAGGTCCTGTGGCAAAGTCAACGGTTCGAGGAGGCCACCTGGGAACGCGAAGATGAAATGAAACGCAAGTACCTAGAATTGTTTTAGTTCGAGGACAAACTTTCTATAAGGTGTAGGGGATTGTAACGCCCCAAATTTTGGGCTTGCTTTCGATTGTAAAAAAGGCACAAAAATGTCGATATATATTATCAGATTGTATGACATTTATTTCATAAATGAATAAAATTACATTTTGTGATTTCATGATTTAATGTTATGTGATTTCATTAGAAAGGATTAGGAATATGTAATTGCATAAATTAGAATATGTGATTGCATGAATTGGAATATGTGATTGCATAAATGTGATTTGAGAATATGAGAGTGAATTGGGCTAATGGGCTTTGCAAAAGTGAAAACCAAAGAGGAGCAAAAATATGCTCTTGCCGAGGATCGAACCTTGGAACTCTTGGTAAGCAAAGCCTTGAAAAGCAACGAAGTAACCAATTCACCCAGCAGGGGAGTGCTGAGAGAAAGGAAGGGAAATTCTTGTTAAGGGTTAGGGAATGTGAAAGGGTAGAGGAAGAGACTCTTGATGAGAAACCCCTTAGTGAAAGACACTTGGAGAAGAGGCACCTTGCCTCTTCCCTTAGTATAAATAAGAGGGAATGCTAAGGGGCTAACCATCATTGTTGCAAACCCCTCACTCCCTCTCCCTCTTCAAATTGCCGAAAACTCCCTCTCCCTCTTTCAATTGCCGAAATTCCAACTCCCCTCTCCCTCTTCAATTGCCGAAATCCAAACTCCTCTCCCTCCTTGAGATTTCCGAAAATCCAAGGGAAGGGTTTCATCCCAAGGGACACTCCCAAGACCCCATTGAAGGTTTGAATCTCTTGCAAGGCAAGAAGAAGTCAAGGACCTCAAGAGCAAGGACAAGCACATCCCCTCCGAACTAAGGGTATACCTTAAGGATATTTAGCGAAAGAAGTAAGTGCCCCCTCACCTGTAGCATAATTGCTCTTGAATTGATTACATGACTCACATGATGCCCTCTACATGTCTCTACATGTTTCGGCCATCACCCTAACCAAGGGTTAGGGTAGGCCACATGCTTTCCTATGCTTAATGATGATGTTTGCATGAATGTATTATATTGTGTGTGAGTAAAGAAGGCTAGGAGGGAAGGGAATCCCCTTCTAACCATTCGACCAACCCTACCCTAGGGTTAGGTTCTTAAGCTTAACTTCATGATATGCACCCTAATGAATCTCTATGATATCACATGTGATGTATGAATATTCATGATGCTATGTGGCTAAAAACCCCAAAGTACTCAACCCTGCATGTTCGGCCAAAGGGCCCTATACTTGGGATTAGATTAATAAATACCATGCATGATAATGATCTTGTGTAGGATATGACATGCTTGTGTGATTCTTGATATGTTGATTGGAATGCGTGCTAGCCCAAATTACAACTTTCGACCAAGAGAGAACTCTTGGACCCTAGCCTTGGTTGCTCCCATGAAATGCATGCTTTATACTAGGCTAGTTATCATGATTATGTATGCATAAGAATGAGCCCTTTAGGGCATGAACGAAGAAGGCTTAGGGCCTAAAGAATGCTTCCCTAGAAGGTTGGGACTAAGAGCATACTTTATGAAAATGAAGAACATGATAACTATTTTATTTTATAATGGCTTGTACTATAGACTCTTAAAGCGAGTCAAATGATTATGATACTAGGCTGAAGGACTTTTGAGAAGGCCTAGTAAACCCTAGTGGTTCGGGATTAGCTACCTCGTTCCTATTCAGGGGCGCGCGCAAAACATGAAGTACAAGCCGGGCCCTAATGATTATGCTATGTTCAAGTATTATGTTTATATGTTTTCAAAAGAACCTTCCTATGAAGTTAAGATGCTTAGATGTTTAACATGCTTTAATGATACATATGCCCATGCATAGATCAGATTGAAAAAAAAAAATAATATGAATGCATGCGTGTAGTTGTAATGTACGAAAGTTAAAGTAGCGCCACCGAATTCCTAGGGGATTAAGGGCGGGCGTTACAGACCACCTCCACTCCCAGTTGAAACCTGCTCTTTGCTTGAAGAAGACACCAGCCACATGAGTGGAGCTGATGGAAGAGGAAGAAGATGGAGAAAACCAAAGCCCAAGCGCTCCTTCTTCTTCCTTATTGCGGCGATAAACACCACCAACAACCCTCTTTTCTCCTTTGCTCTGCCGTTTCCAGCTATCCCAGGGATTACTCCAGCCAAAAGGGAGAGGAGAGGAAGAAGAATCTAATGGTGAAGAGCTCTTTCCCTTCCCCTACATCTCTTTTTGCCGCCGGCCACAATAAGGGTTGCCGCAACCCTAAGAGAGAGAGAAGGGAAAGAAGGGTTTTGGTTTTTGGATGATTAATTGTGGATTAATTCTAGATTAATTAGTCTTGGTTTCATGACTCCTATAGGGTATATATAGGGCTATGGTAGGGACCATGAGGAGGAGTTGGGTCTTGGGTAGCTAATGGATCCAAATCCGCTCCATTAATGGAGATACATTCCACTAAAGGATCCCCATTGAACTTCCTCACCAACCCCCATATTTTCATATGGGCTCCACCTATTATGAGCACATCTATCTCCCCATGTTTAAGATATCGAATGCCCATTGATTAATTTAAATTACTGATAATTTTAATTAATCAACCTTTTAATCCTTGACTAGTACCACTCAACCTTTTCATCATGTTGGACCATAGTCCACTTGAAAGATTTAACATGATGATCCTTATGAGCTTATCAAGGGGGCATCATCATCCCGACTCACCAGGACATGGATTCCCTTAATAATAAATAACACACAATGTACATAATATTATTTCCCAATTTACCAGGCCTATTGATTTAACATAATAAATCTCACCCATTGGTAAATCAAAGAAATAATAATTAAATACACATGCCCGTTATTATATCGGTATTTAGAGATTATACTCCATAATATATCTGAGGTCCAATCCAATTATAAAGTCAGTATAAATTGAATGACCTCTATTTTGGTCATACTCAATGCACACAAAGTGCACTAGTGTAATTCTATGGTTAAGACAAACCACATCTAATTACACTACAACCATCCCGATGGTTTGTCCAACTCTATCTCGGTTGTGAGCCTCTTACTTATACTTCTGTAAGGAACTGATAACATGATCTTTTGTGTGTCACCACACACCATGTTATCTATAATTGTAACACCCCAAAAATGTTATGATTATTATGAATTCATGAATATGAAATATTATGAAATTCATAAAATATGATAATGGAATATTATGAAATATTATGAATTCATGAATATGAAATATTATGAAATTCATAAAATATTATTATGGAATATTATGAAATATTATGAATTCATGAATATGAAATATTATGAAATTCATGGAATATTATTATGGAATATTAGGAAATATTATGAATTCATGAAATATTATTATAAAATATTTTGAAATATTATGAATTCATAAAACATGATTATTACTATGAAAATTCATGATGGGCTTGGCTTAATGGGTTTGGATGTGGAATAGTGCAAAAAGGAAATATAGAAAGGAGGAAACAAGGATTGAACCTTGAACCTCCTAGGTGTACTAACAATGTCTTAACCATTGTACCAAGCCATGTTTCTTGTTGAGAGAATAAGAAACATGCTTCTTAAAGCTAGGGAAGTGAAGAGACATGTCTCTTCATGAGAGAAAGTATAAATAAGGAAGGAAGAAGTTGGAATAACTTCCTTCTTCTTCTTCCTCACTCTCCCCACCGAAATTCATCTTCTCCTTCTCCCTTTTCATTTTCGAAAAACACAACCCTAGGGTTCTAACCCTAGGGAATTAGAAGGAAGGAGAACCATTCAAGGATCTTGCCCTCTACTAGGGCCAAGAATTCTAGAGAAACTTTGGCAAAGGAAACTCTCACTCACACTTTAACTAAGGGTACCCTAAAGATTTAGGGAAGGTGAAATTCAAGCGAAAGGATGTAAGTATCCCCTCGCCTGCAGTGTAATCGTTATTGTTTGATTTGTATGTTCTTCTTCTTGTTGTTTTTGAAAAAGGGAACCTTCTTCCCTTGTGCACCATTCGGCCACCCCCAAGAAGGAGGTCTTGGTTACTTCTTGTTGCATGAGGAGACCCCTAGGAACTTAGGGTATGAATATATGTTGTTCCCCATCATGTTGTGATAAGAAAAAGTAGGGTTATCCACCCTACAAGTTTCGGCCAAGAGGGAATAGGCTAGGGCTTTTGGGTTGCTTGCTATCCTATGATGTACCCATGATTAGTAGTGTAGGTAAAGTACTTGTGTAAATGTTTGTGTGAAAATTTGAAGTCAAAAACCTAGCCTACCCTACCCTACAATGTTTCGGCCAACCCTAGGTGGATTAGGGTTTAAGGTTGTATGATTTTCCCTATGATATATCCATGCTTAATAGTATAGGCAAGGTGTTTGTGTAAATGCTTGTGTGGATATTTGAAGTCAAAAACCTAGCCTAGCCATCCTACAAGTTTCGGCCAACAATAGTTTAGGGTTAGGGTTGCTTGATTTTATTCCCATGATGCATGCTATATATGATATGTGATGATTGTATGGGATGTACCCTATGAGATATGCTTAGGATTGCTATGATGATATGTATGTACAAGTGGTGTTTAAATGGAATATTGATTTGGAAACTAAATGTCCCTAGCATGTGATATTCGGCCAAGCATGAAATATTAGGTTTATAAAGGTTAAATTATCCCATGTGATATGATTATGTTAGTGAGATGATATGTGAATGCATGTGATGAACAAATGGAATGCTTGATTGGAAGAACTTGGACTTCCCTAGCCATGACATTCGGCCAACCCTAGATTAGGGTTAGGGTTGCTTGATTTTCTCCCATGGTGCATGCTATAGTATGATACATGATATATATATATATATATATGTGGGATGTTGGTAGGGGATGTTTTGATGTCAAAAACCTAATCTACCCCTACCCTTGAGTTTCGGACAAGACCCTAGATTTAGGGTTAGGAACCATTTGATTTACCCATGAAGAATGCTACCACTTCCTATGATATGAATATGATTTATGTGATCAACCTTGTCATATATAAGATATGTTTAAGGGGTTGAATTATGATCTATGTATGAGCATGCATTATAGCCCATAGGGCACCCTTATGAATGCATGCTTTATACTAGGCTAGTTATCATGATTATGGAGATCTATGTATGAGCATGCATTATAGCCCATGGGGCACCCTTATGAAATGCATGCTTTATACTAGGCTAGTTATCATGATTATGGATGCATACATATGCATAAGAATGAGCCTTGTAGGGCATGAACGAAGAAGGCTTAGGGCATAAAGAATGCTTCCCTAGAAGGTTGGGATTAAGAGCTTACATTATGAAAATGAAGAACATGATAATTATTTTATTTTGTAATGGCTTGTACTATAGACTCTTAAAGCAAGTCAAATGATTATGATACTAGGCTGAAGGACTTCTGAGAAGGCCTAGTAAACCCTAGTGGTTCGGGATTAGCTACCTCGTTCCTATTCAGGGGCGCGCGCAAAACATGAAGTACAAGCCGGGCCCTAATGATTATGCTATGTTCAAGTATTATGTTTATATGTTTTCAAAGAAACCTTCCTATGAAGTTAATATGCTTAGATGTTTAACATGCTTAAACACTTACCATGCTTGAATGTGATTTATTCTCTTATCTTTCTATGATATGGATTTTGCGAGTAGGACAGGATCTTACTAAGCATTTGTGCTTACTAGTTTATATGTTGTCTTATGCTGCAGATAAGGGTAAGAGACACTTAAACTAAAGGAAGAGGCAGGAGGGCTGAAGATGTGTGGGGTGGTGGCTCGGGAAATAAAGATCTTCATATCTACAATATTATGCTTATGTTAACATTTCTTTAGTAATGAATGTTACACTTGGATTACTCATATACTTGATTATATTATGAGTTGAACCTATCATGTTATAGGTTAGTTTTGAACAAGCATGCTTAGTACTTTGTTATTAGTACTTTAAGAAAAAAAATTTTATACGAATGATAGTATGTGACCCCGCCCCGAGAGTAGATATAAGTGCGGGCGTCACAAGTTGGTATCAGAGCAGATTTCCCCTCCACCACACACACATCAAGTTTCATCTTGCCGCTTCCAAGTAAGAGATCCTAACCTCGCTTTACTTTAATTCATGTACAGTAATGATTATATAGAGATGATTTATGCTTGCATAACAAAGGAAAGCAGTCTTAATTCTTATGTTAGTTTATTAATCACCTGTATGATAGATAATGACAAGTAAATTGTAAGACATGTGAACATGAACGATATGTCACTACAAGATTTAGAGTGCAAATTTATGACAACACTGCCCTCGGGTGAGGTGATGCCCTCTACCCAAATGCTACGTGCCGCACAAATCAGAATCGCAGATAGGGAACTCTACTGTGATTTGATAGTGCTGAATATGTCAAATTATGATGTGATATTGGGCATGGATTTCTTGAACAAATACGGCGACTCTATTGAGTGCCGTAAACGAGAGTTATCTTCCGACCTGAGGCGGAAATTCTATTCGAATTTATCGGAGAGCCGAAGAAGAGGACAAGCAAATTCTTGTCAGCTCTGAAAGCAAGGAAGTACCCTTAGTAAAGGTTCTGTGGCGGAACGAACAATTCGAAGAAGCCACATGGGAACGAGAGGAGGCAATACGATTAAAGTATCCGGAATTAGTTTAAAGTTCGGGACGAACTTTTTATAAGGTATGGAGGACTGTAACACCCCAAAAATGTTATGATTATTATGAATTCATGAATATGAAATATTATAAAATTCATGAAATATGATAATGGAATATTATGAAATATTATGAATTCATGAATATGAAATATTATGAAATTCATGAAATATTATTATGGAATATTATGAAATATTATGAATTCATGAATATGAAATATTATGAAATTCATGGAATATTATTATGGAATATTAGGAAATATTATGAATTCATGAAATATTATTATAAAATATTTTGAAATATTATGAATTCATAAAACATGATTATTACTATGAAAATTCATGATGGGCTTGGCATAATAGGTTTGGATGTGGAATAGTACAAAAAGGAAATATAGAAAGGAGGAAGCAAGGATTGAACCATGAACCTCCTAGGTGTACTACCAATGTCTTAACCATTGTACCAAGCCATGTTTCTTGTTGAGAGAATAAGAAACATGCTTCTTAAAGCTAGGGAAGTGAAGAGACATGTCTCTTCATGAGAGAAAGTATAAATAAGGAAGGAAGAAGTTGGAATAACTTCCTTCTTCTTCTTCCTCACTCTCCCCACCGAAATTCATCTTCTCCTTCTCCCTTTTCATTTTCGAAAAACACAACCCTAGGGTTCTAACCCTAGGGAATTAGAAGGAAGGAGAACCATTCAAGGATCTTGCCCTCTACTAGGGCCAAGAATTCTAGAGAAACTATGGCAAAGGAAACTCTCACTCACACTTTAACTAAGGGTACCCTAAAGATTTAGGGAAGGTGAAATTCAAGCGAAAGGATGTAAGTATCCCCTCACCTGCAGTGTAATCGTTATTGTTTGATTTGTATGTTCTTCTTGTTGTTGTTTTTGAAAAAGGGAACCTTCTTCCCTTGTGCACCATTCGGCCACCCCCAAGAAGGAGGTCTTGGTTACTTCTTGTTGCATGAGGAGACCCCTAGGAACTTAGGGTATGAATATATGTTGTTCCCCATCATGTTGTGATAAGAAAAAGTAGGGTTATCCACCCTACAAGTTTCGGCCAAGAGGGAATAGGCTAGGGCTTTTGGGTTGCTTGCTATCCTATGATGTACCCATGATTAGTAGTGTAGGTAAAGTACTTGTGTAAATGTTTGTGTGAAAATTTGAAGTCAAAAACCTAGCCTACCCTACCCTACAATGTTTCGGCCAACCCTAGGTGGATTAGGGTTTAAGGTTGTATGATTTTCCCTATGATATATCCATGCTTAATAGTATAGGCAAGGTATTTGTGTAAATGCTTGTGTGGATATTTGAAGTCAAAAACCTAGCCTAGCCATCCTACAAGTTTCGGCCAACAATAGTTTAGGGTTAGGGTTGCTTGATTTTATTCCCATGATGCATGCTATATATGATATGTGATGATTGTATGGGATGTACCCTATGAGATATGCTTAGGATTGCTATGATGATATGTATGTACAAGTGGTGTTTAAATGGAATATTGATTTGGAAACTAAATGTCCCTAGCATGTGATATTCGGCCAAGCATGAAATATTAGGTTTATAAAGGTTAAATTATCCCATGTGATATGATTATGTTAGTGAGATGATATGTGAATGCATGTGATGAACAAATGGAATGCTTGATTGGAAGAACTTGGACTTCCCTAGCCATGACATTCGGCCAACCCTAGATTAGGGTTAGGGTTGCTTGATTTTCTCCCATGGTGCATGCTATAGTATGATACATGATATATATATATATATATATGTGGGATGTTGGTAGGGGATGTTTTGATGTCAAAAACCTAATCTACCCCTACCCTTGAGTTTCGGCCAAGACCCTAGTTTTAGGGTTAGGAACCATTTGATTTACCCATGAAGAATGCTACCACTTCCTATGATATGAATATGATTTATGTGATCAACCTTGTCATATATAAGATATGTTTAAGGGGTTGAATTATGATCTATGTATGAGCATGCATTATAGCCCATAGGGCACCCTTATGAAATGCATGCTTTATACTAGGCTAGTTATCATGATTATGGAGATCTATGTATGAGCATGCATTATAGCCCATGGGGCACCCTTATGAAATGCATGCTTTATACTAGGCTAGTTATCATGATTATGGATGCATACATATGCATAAGAATGAGCCTTGTAGGGCATGAACGAAGAAGGCTTAGGGCCTAAAGAATGCTTCTCTAGAAGGTTGGGATTAAGAGCTTACTTTATGAAAATGAAGAACATGATAATTATTTTATTTTGTAATGGCTTGTACTATAGACTCTTAAAGCAAGTCAAATGATTATGATACTAGGCTGAAGGACTTCTGAGAAGGCCTAGTAAACCCTAGTGGTTCGGGATTAGCTACCTCGTTCCTATTCAGGGGCGCGCGCAAAACATGAAGTACAAGCCGGGCCCTAATGATTATGCTATGTTCAAGTATTATGTTTATATGTTTTCAAAGAAACCTTCCTATGAAGTTAATATGCTTAGATGTTTAACATGCTTAAACACTTACCATGCTTGAATGTGATTTATTCTCTTATCTTTCTATGATATGGATTTTGCGAGTAGGACAGGATCTTACTAAGCATTTGTGCTTACTAGTTTATATGTTGTCTTATGCTGCAGATAAGGGTAAGAGACACTTAAACTAAAGGAAGAGGCAGGAGGGTTGAAGATGTGTGGGGTGGTGGCTCGGGAAATAAAGATCTTCATATCTACAATATTATGCTTATGTTAACATTTCTTTAGTAATGAATGTTACACTTGGATTACTCATATACTTGATTATATTATGAGTTGAACCTATCATGTTATAGGTTAGTTTTGAACAAGCATGCTTAGTACTTTGTTATTAGTACTTTAAGAAAAAAAATTTATATGAATGATAGTACGTGACCCCGCCCCGAGAGTAGATATAAGGGCGGGCGTCACAATAATGTAAAGTATCAGACTTTTGTGCATATACTAATATAAATATGCAACCTGTGATTTTGTGATTCTCTTTCAAAATGTATATGTTTTTAACCAAAAGCAAGGCTTTTAATATACATCCTAACAATCTCCCACTTATACTGAAATACTTTACTATTTTCAAAATGTCATACATCTAACCCCTTTGATCCTCCATATGCCTAAAAGCTTTCGCTACCAAGGCCTTAGTGAAAAGATCTTCCTAAGTTATTCTCTGATGTAATCTAGGCAACAACAACTATTCCTCACCAGGGTGGTACTTGCGCACTATGTGTTTACTCGCCTTATGGACTCGTGATTCCTTCGAGTTTGCAACTGCACCATTTTTTATCACAACAAAATGTGATAGCTCTGAGCAAACCAGGAATCACATCGAAGTCCATCTTGAGGTTCCTGAACCATGTAGCTCTCTTGGCTGCCTAAGAGACTGTTATCCATCCAGCTTCCATGGTGGAGTCCGTCACGCAGCCGTTGCACGACACTCTCCCATACAATGGTTCCACCTCCTAAAGTAAACACAAAACCCCGAGGAATACTTATATTTGCCCCTATCTGATTGGAATTCCGTACCCATATAACCCACAGGAGATTGGTCTGCCCGGTAAATCAGCATATAATCCTTAGTCCTTCTCAGGCACTAATATATGCTTTTACCGGAGTCCAATTTCCTTGACCTAGGTTACTCCGATATCTGCTAACCATACCCATGGCACAACAGATATCTGGTCTCGTTTTTAGCATACACGAGGCTTCCTATAGCTGATGCTAAAGGAACTGTCATACCTGCTCTATCTCCTTTGATGTTTTAAACATATCTCCTTAGATAGAGTAGCTCCATAGCTGAAAAGTACAAAACTTTCTTGGAGGTTTCCATGCTAAAACGAGCTAGGACAATGTCTTGTATGAAGCTTGGGATAAGCACTTGATTCTGGTATGGAGATTCCTTAGATCTTTGATCCCCAAGGATGTGTCTTACTACTCCCAAGTCCTTCATCATCGTTTGGACAACCATACCCTTACGTCTGATAGTATTTTGTTATTATTGCCAATCAACAAAATATTATCTACGTATAGTACAAGAATACCACTTCGTTTCCGTCACATCACTTATATACATAGATCTCATCCATCCTTTGAACAAATCCATATGACTGGATTATCTCTTCAAAGCGAATGTTCCTCGTCATAGGTCCAGGGATCCGGTTCATGTTCACTAGGGATCAAGTCCAAAGACTCTCCAAGAACATGAATCTATTAGGTTGACCAACAACCCTCCCACTACGATAAGGTATCCCCTGTGTATCTTCTGTGACACGAGGTGCAGTGACTTATGGTATTCCCTCTTGTACTGTTGGTACTAATGTCAGAATGCCCCCTTTTGATTTGCAAATAATTCTACTCAAGGGCTTATGACTCATCTCATAGTCCTCTTCTAAGAGTCAGGTATTCGTATCAACGAATACCCGCTGATCCTTAGGACTATAGAACAACCTTTCATTCCCCTAGGATAGCCTACGAACAGGTGTACTAGATTCCAACTTATCAGTGTCTCTCTTCAGCATGTGTGCTGAACTATCCCAAATCTGAATATGTCATAGACTAGGCTTTCGCTCAGTCTACATTTCTATCGGTGTAGAGACTACTGGCAAGCACATACGCTGTCGTATTCAGAGCATATCCCCAGAACGAATCTGGATAATCTCAGAATAGCTTATCATTGTCTTAATTAACCATTACATTAAGAGACATTTTTCCTTCTCTGTGCTGCACCATTCTGTTGGGGCTTACCGGGTGCAGTGAATTGGGATTGATTCCTAATCTCTGATAAGTCCTACAACTATTTCAAGAGGTACTTGCCACTACGATCTAATCGTAATGTTGCCAGACTTTTACCATGATGTTTTTCCACATCAGTCCTGAATTCTTTGATCACGTCAAAATATTCAGTCTTGCGGTACATTAAGTAAATGTACCTATGCCTTTGAATAACTGCCTATAAATAGACTAAGTATTCAAGGCTACCTCTATCTTGGATAGACTAAGGACCTACACAAATCAGAATGAACCAACTCTAACATACCTTTGGCTCTATACCCCTTGGCCTAAAAAGGCCTCTTGGTCTTCTTCCCTTCCAAGCAAGATTCAAAGATTTTTAAGGAAGTCTAGTCTTCCACCACCAAAGAACCCAAGGGCCCATTAACTATCAATCTTTGAATCCTACTAAGGTTGATAAGACCAAGCCTTAGATGCTAAAGATATGTTTGACTCTTCTAGGAAGGAACCTTTCTCTTATTTTGGTTAGATGACAAGCTATTAATATCTAATTGCATCATGGGAGCTTTTGGTTTTTAAAAGTACCAATTGTGGGATCGAATTGAATCGATAGAGGGGGGGTGAATATCGATCGTCAAAACTTTTTTGAAAAGCGTAGAGTAATTGCACAGCAAAAAAGAAAAACAATCGCTAACACTTTTATTTTTACTTGGTTCGGAGTCGCAGTCAGCTCCTACTCCAAGGCCCACGGTCCTTGACCGTTTACGATAGGCAATTCTATATTTCATCAAATGCTTTACAAGATGAAGTTGAATATAAAATTAAAAAGAATACAGTAATAAAACTATTTTTATACCGACGACCGGAGAAGTTGGAAGTTCGGAGCCGCGGGTCGTCGTAGGCGCTTGAATCTCGAGTACGGAGCTTGTCGGAGCAGAGCGCTTGAACGAATGTGTTGAAAAAAAATTTTGTCGAAGCCAAGGGGGTGAACCCCTTTATATAGTCATAGCTGGGGCGCCTGTGTTGAAGGTGTTGGTTTCTCCCGGCATAAAACAATAAAAACGCAGCGGAAACAAGAACCCACAAGCGATCCATGCGAAAGAAAACTCGTACAAAGCTATCTATCTAATAGATTTATCTACTGTTTATACCTTTGAATCGTGTCCTTCGTTTATCCCGCTCGTCCAAGATGTGCCGGATCTCTTGCACGTTCAAGCGTCCGTGCCTCTATTCGTATCCACATGGACACAATCTCTCAACTTCAGGAGAGCTACCTTAGTTGTGCTAGCAACTTGAGGTAGCTCGCAGAACACCAAGAACCTTACAATAAGGTTTCGGCCAAAAGGGGAGGAGAGGAAGAAGAGAGGAAGGGAAGGGGAAAAGCTAAGGCAAGAAGAAGACCCCATCCAAAGTCACAAGACCCTCTTTTATAATCATCCCATGAATATGAAGAGGTTTGTGTCTCTTTGGCTTCCCAATAAAATGCACATCTTTTCATGTGGCTCTTCATCTTTTCCCATGCAAGAAAAGAATCTTTTCATCCAATAAAAAGAGTCTTTTCTCTTTCCTCCATGCAACTCCGACCGAGCCTCTCGGGCTTCCGACTCGGTCTCCCGACCAAGTCTCCCGAGTGGCGAGCTCCCGACCCAGTCTGCCGAGCTCCGACCCAGTCTGCCAAGTGCCGACCCGATCCGCCGAGCTCCGACTCGGTTCGCCGAGCTCTGACTCGGTCCGCCGAGCTCCGACTCGGCCCGCCGAGCTCCGACTCAGTCTCTCTCGAGTTCCCAACTCAGTCCCCCAAACTGATCTCCTGAGTTCCCAACTCGGGCTCAAGTCTCCTGAGTTCCCAACTCGGGCTCAGATCTGCCGATCAACTTTCCCGAAGCATTGTGTCCTTTGTGTGTGACCCAATAAGGTCTCGTGACGTTGGCAATGTGCTTAAACACTTTAGACACATAAACAATGAGCGACATCTAGCAATGCATCATTGCTACCCAAGTAATAAGAAAAGTCGAGATCCGACTAAACCTCTGTGACTATGATAGTGTATGACCTTGTCCTTCTATCCTTGGTATCTAGATTGACCAATGAGGCATAGACCGTGTCATCCTCAATCAATCTTGTGTTTCTTGATCCCCGAGTAGACTCACTCAAACAAATGAGCTCAATATCTCATGTTGACTCATTTGAGCATGGCCATGCGTTACAGTAGTCCTACTCAATCAAGGGGCCCACAGATATCACTCCCGTCATATAGGAGGGATAGATCCCATCTACATCACTTACATCCCTCCGCATAATTCATTACATACCCAGTGATTGCCTTTATAGACCACCCTATTACGGGTGACGTTTGACGATACCAAAGTACATAACTCACATGAGAAAGTCTATGACACTCATATGATAATCTATGAAACTTTCTCATGGCGGGTCATTCAGTACACATTCTTCAATGTATACCAATGTGTCAACTTGATATCACATATCCATGACTTGTGAGCTCAAGTCATCAGTTGACCTACATGCTAGTCTCCATGCATTAATATTGTCGCTGAATATTAATGCTTGACTAGGAATAATTTACTGTAGTGTTCACTACATTATCTCACTATCGATTCAACCAATCGATATAATGTAGATACGAACCTACTACACAAGGATATTATTATACTTAGTCATTCGGCACAGAATACAAAGTAAGTATAATAACTAAACATGCCTTTATTAATGATAGAATATGATACAAAATGCCCCTAGTCAATCATCACATAATTGGCTCTAGGGCTCCTACTAACAGAAGGGGCGCCTGACATGTGGCCTGTCTTGTGAGAACCTCAATCCTCAGACTTGGCTAGCGCTTATCCCCTCAACCAGGGCGCCTAAGCTAACTGGGGCGCCTGTGTTAACACAAGCGCTTAGCCCAGTATGGGCGCCTCACTCCATTGAGGCGCCTGAGTGTAGAAACCTTCATCCCTTTGTTCCTGCAACTAGGGTTAGTTCCAAAACACAACAAGAATATAAATGATATAGATTAAACCATGATTTACAGCCTGAGTTATCTTGGTTCTGATTTTGGGCTTCCCAAATAGAACCTAGGTCGAACCTGTTGGTGCAGGTAGCACCTAAGTCAAACCTGGGTTTTGATAATGGCAAAGGGTTCAGAAGATAAGATGTTATTTGTATCTAATACGTTTACTAAGTGTGCAGGAAAGAAGTCCTAGGTACACTAGGCATGAAGTCCTGGTCGTGGATTAGGCACGAAGTCCTGGTCGAGGATTGGGCACGAAGCCCTGGCAAGGAGCTGGGCACCGAAGACCTGCTCAGAAGGTGGGCACGAAGTCCTGGTCGAGGACTGGGCACAAAGCCCTGGCAAGGAGATGGGCACCGAAGACCTACTCGGAAGGTGGGCACGAAGACCTGGTCAGGTGCATCGGGCAAAAGTCCAACCGGAGGAGCCGGTTGGCAAAAGGTAAACTCTCCTGAGAGGAGTAGGTGAGGACGTGTTCCCCGTCGAGGGAACAGTAGGCGTCGGTTCGACCTAGGGTTCCATTTGGGAGACCCGAAGTCAGAACCAAGACAGCTACGGCTGTAAAAAATTATCTAATACTCTTGCTTTGCTGTTTTGGAACTAACCTTGAATGTAGGACCGAAGGAATGTGTTTCTGCAGCTCAGAACGCCCCAAAGGAGAGGGGTAGACAGTTGGGCAGGGCGCCCTGGAGGTCCCGGGCACCCCCAAGGTCAAGGCAAAACAAGGAAGCAAGAGTTGCTTCGAAACTGCAGTAAGCAGGGCACCCTGGAGGTCCCGGGCGCCCTGAGTCAAAGCAAAAAGTGAATCAAAGCAAAATCAGCCACGAAGCCAGCAGACCATGTCAACCTGGGCGCCCCCAGTGTCCCGGGCGCCCCCGTCAGCTCCAAGGTCGATTCTAGAGGGATAAGCACTGACCGAGCTGCGGATGAGGTTTCTCGGATCCGAAGGCACGTGTCAGGCGCCCCCGACATCCAGGGCACCCCCAGGAGCACTATAAAAGGGGCTCGACCCTAAGGCTTCAATACAACACTTTTCCAACTCCGATCTCGAGATTCAAGCGCCGACGACGACCCTCTGCTCCGAAGTAAAATCTACACCGGGCGTCGGTAATGAAAAGCGTACTTATTTATTTACTGCAATAATTCTGTATCAAACTCTATAAACTTTTGTGGAAATATAGAATTGCCCATAATAACGGTCAAGGACCGTGGGCCTTGGAGTAGGAGCCGACCGCAACTCTGAACCAAGTAAAAGTACTTGTGTTCTCTGTGAGTTTTGTTTTAATTCCGTTGCGTATTCTCTTAATTTTATCCGAAAACGATTTCACGATATTCACTCCCCCTCTATCCTGTTTTCTCGATCCAACAGAACTGACGCCTAATGTTCCCTCCTACGGGGAACGCGTCCTCACCTACTCCTCTCGGGAGAGTTTACCTGTTTGCCAACCGGCTCCTCCGCTTGGACTTTTGCCCAATCCCCCAGATCAGGTCTTAGTGCCCAGCTTTACTCACCAGGTCTTCGGTGCCCAGCCCTTGGCCAGGACTGTAAGATGTGTATACTGAAAGACATGAATTTCTTTATATGAACATCTTAGTTTCGAAAAGAGAATCACAACTACACTAGGTGCTTGTTTACATTAGTAGATGCATGAAGTCCAATTACTTTGCAATGTAGATAACATGGTGTGTGGTGTCACATGGAAGATCATGTTATTAGTTCCTTGCTTAGTATAAATAGAGGCCCACAACCGAGATGGAATTGGACAACCCATCAGGATGGTTGTAGTGTAATTAGGTGTGGTTGGTCTTGACCATAGAATTACACTATTGTGCTTTGAGTACATTGAGCAGGACCAAAACCTGAGGTTATCCAATATGTACTGACTCGATAATTGGATAGAACCTCAGTTTATATTATGGAGTACGATCCCTTAATCTCGATATAATAACAGACATATATTATTAACTATTATTTCTTTGATTTACCAATGGGTGAGTTCTATTCTGTTAGATTGATAGGCCCGGTAAGTTGGGAGATAATATTAATAATATGATGTACTATTGATTATTGATGGAATCCGTGTCCTGGTAAGTCGGGTTGATGATGCCCCCTTGATGAGCTCGAAATGTTCATCATGCTAAACCTTGCAGGTGGATTTGATCCGGCATGATGATAAGGTCGATTGGTACTAGTCAAGGACTCAAAGGTTAATTAATTTGAATTGTCAGTAATTTAAATTAATATTCGAATCTTAACACGGGATATGTGGAGATATCATATAAATACTCAAGGTGATGGTATGTCAAGGACTCGTAATATGTGGAGCCCATATGAAAATATGGGGGTTGATGAGGAAGTTCAATTAAGATCCTTTAGTGGAAGGGATCTTAATTAGTCAAGTTAAAAGTTTTTTCCCAAGTCAAGATATTTTTTTCAAGTTAATAATTTTTCCATGTCAAGTAATTTTTTCCTTGGTTTCGAAAAAATCAAAGTTCAAAATTATTGTTCGAAAAAGTCAAAGTTCAAAATTATTATTCGAAAAAAATCAAGTCTCAAAATTATTTTGAAAATTATTCTTCGAAAATCAAGTTAAGTTAAAATTATTTGTTTGATACTCAAGCTCTTTTCTGAAAAGCTACTTTTAGAAAATTCTATTTTTTTCAAAACTTATTTTTCTCAAAGTTTTCAAAATCTTTTTGGAAAAACTTTCAAAAATTACATATTTTCAAAAGCTTCAGGGGGAGATGTTAAAATTAAAAGGAAGCCTTATGCAATGTTTCGAATGTTTGCCAAGTTTTTCAAAAATACAATTCCAAAGAAAAAGGGGGAGAGAACTGATTAAGGGGGAAATAGAAAATCTACCTGTTCTTTAATTTCTACTACATACTTATTATGTTTTCTATTTTTTTTAACTTAACATTTGAACGGGTTGCCATAAATCAAAAAGGGGGAGATTGTTGGTGCCGGAAGCACCATGATCGAACCTTGTTTTGATAATGACAAAGGGTTCAAAGTTAAGTATATGTTGTTGTCTAATGAATCTACCAAGTGTGCAGGAAAGTCCTAGTTCACCTAGGCACGATGTCTTGACCAGTAGGGTTGAGCAAGAAGTCTTGGTCGAGGACTGGGCAACGAAGTCCTGATCTGGAAGATTGGGAAGAAGTTTTAGCCGAGCGAGAGTTGCAGACAGAAGTAGAGGTAGGTCGAGGAACGGACGTCTCAAGATCTGGCATTCTTAGAGGCTGAGCAAAAGTCCAACCGGAGGAGCCGGTTGGCAAAAGGTAACTTCTCTTGAGAGGAGTAGGTGAGGATGCGTTCCCCGGAAGAGGGAACAGTAGGCATCAGTTCGACCTAGGGTTTCACTCTGAAATCCAAAGTCAGAACCAAGACAGCTCCGGTAGTGATTTATTTCAATTATTCATATTATATATTATTTGTGGACTAACCCTGGTTGCAGGAGTGAAGAGGTCTTTACTACTGCATCCCAGGCGCCTGAGAGGAGTCAGGCACCCGGGAAGCTAGGCGCCTGATAGGTATCAGGCACCCTAGATGGTTATTTTCTAGCGGGGAGTTCAGTTGAGCTGGTAGGCTGCCATGTCAGCAACTCAGGCGCCCGTGAGCCATCAGGCACCTCAGGGAACCCAGGGAACCATGAACAAAAGATAGGAGTTTGGCCGAGTCTGCGGATAGGGACACGTTGGATTTACGACACGTGTCAGGCGCCCGAGAACCCTATATAAGGGGCTTCAACCCTTGCTTTCCGTATCAAATTCATTCCAATGCAAAGAAGCTTTCTCGCAACTCAAGCACGCCAATGCTCTTCAGAAATCTTCCATGCTCGAGTTCGTCCGCGCCGCAAATGATCAAGATCATCGACACATTGTCCAAGATAGTCTACAATCATTTTTTGCAACTTATAGAATTGCCCAACGAAAATGATCAAGGACCATGGGCCTTGAAGTAGGAGTCGTCAAAGACTCCGAACCAAGTAAAAGGAAAACTTGTTAGCGTTGTGCTTTTTATTTCTTCCACTGCGTTCTGATTTGTTTTCCGAAAATTTGACGTAATCGCTATTCACCTCCCCTCTACCTATTATAACGATCCCACAGAATATTATAGTTTTCATGGAAATAATTTTTGAAAAATATTTTGAAGGGCATAGTAAGTTTTTGAAGAATATTTTTTGAAATGCATTTTGAAAGAAATGATAATAATTTTTTTTAAAGCACAAACCATTTTGAATAGATATAAATTTTTGAAAAGAGATTATTTTTAAAGGAATTAAAAAAAACTCCCCCTTAACTTGACATCTTCTGGCTACCCTTATTAACTACAAGGACCTCTACCTAAGTGTCTTAAGAGACTTTAGTGTTGACCTAAAAGGTTTGTGTCTATGTGTAGGTCAAACAACATCCGAAAAGATATATCATTTTTGAAATATGTATTTATAGATAAGCACCCAATCAAACATGAAATTCATTAAAACATTATTATGTTTAAACATTATTTTGAAAATAGATTTTTAAGAAAATATCCTAAAGATTTTGAAAACATTTTCAAAGACATTTGTCAATTAATTAGTCCTTAACATCTCACCCATTCTATGTGTCGCAATACAAGCAAGCTTTGTTGCCTTATAGGTGTTTGTGAGTGTTGGGATCGGAAGCACCAGATCGAACTTGGTTTTGATAATGACAAAGGATTCAAAGTTAAGTATGTGGTGTTATCTAACGGATTTACCAAGTGTGCAGGAAAGTCGTAGTTCACCAAGGCACGAAGTCTTGACCTGCAGGGTTGAGCAAGAAGTCCTGGTCTAGGACTGGGCAAGAAGACCTATCGGATGGTTGGGCAACAAATTCCTGATCCGAAAGATTGGGCAGAAGTCTTAGCCGAGGGAGAGTTGTAGACAGAAGTAGAGGCGGGTTGAGGAACGGACATCTCGAGATCCAACAATCTCTGAGTCCGAGCAAAAGTCCAACCGGAGGAGCCGGTTGACAAAAGGTAACTTCTCTTGAGAGGAGTAGGTGATGACGCATTCCCCGAAAGAGAGAATAGTAGGCGTCGGTTCGACCTAGGGTTTCTTTTTGAAATCCAAAGTCAGAACCAAGACAGTTCCGGCTGTGATTCATTTTCAATTATTCATATTATATATTATTTTTGGACTAACCCTAGTTGCAGGAGTGAAGAGGTCTTTACCACTGCATCCCAGGTGCCTGAGAGGAGTTAGGCGATCGGGAAGCCAGGCGCATGATATATCAGGCGCCCCAGATGGCTGTTTTCGAGTAGGAAGTTCAGCTGAGCTGGCAAGCTGCCACGTCAGCAAACTCAGGCGCCCATGAGCCATCAGGTGCCCCAGGGAACCCAGGCGCCCAAGAACAAGAGATAGGAGTTTGGCCGAGTCTGCGGATAGGGACGCGCCGGATCCGTGACACGTGTCAGGCACCCGAGAACCTCCTATATAAGGGGCTTCACCCTTTGCTTCCCAACATCAATTCATTCCAATGCAAAGAAGCTTTCTCGCAACTCAAGCATGCCAACGCTCTTCAGGACTCTTCCGTGCTCGAGCTCGTCCGCGCCGCAAACGATCAAGATCGTCGACACATAGTCCAAGATATTCTACACCCCTTTTCGGTGTCATCGGTATTGTTCATTTTTCGTTCTTCAAATTCTGTACTCAACTTAAATCTCTGTAATACTTTTTTCAACTTATAGAATTGCCCAACGAAAATGGTCAAGGACCATGGGCCTTGGAGTAGGAGCCGTCAAAAACTCCGAACCAAGTAAAAAAGAAAACTTGTTAGCATTGTGATTTTTGTTTCTTCCGCTGCGTTGTGACTTTTTTTGAAAAATTCTACGTAATCGCAATTCACCCCCCCCCCTCTACCAATTACAACGAGCCCACAAGTGGTATCAGACGGGTTCCTCAAACTTGGTGAAATCGCCAACTAAGCAGTTTTTCAGAATCGATTTTTTTTCATTTTCTTTAAAAAAAATTATATTTTTCTTTGTTCTTCAAGGTTGGTGCAACACCTCTCGAATTGTTCTTAAATTTTTTTATACCGCACTAATAATCCAAGACAAAGTCTTGGAACGAGTTTTTTTGTTTTTGTTTATTTTTCAAGAAATTCTATATGGCCATCCAAGAAGGCTATAGTACGACGTGCCCTCCTCTATTCTCCGGTGAGGATTTTCTTACTGGAAGAGTAGAATGGAGGTCCACCTGAAAACTCAGGTGGAAATGTGGATTATCATCCAATCTGGATTGGAAATCCCCAAAAATGCGCAAGGAGGTACTCTGAGTGGGATGCCTCGCTTAAGAAGAAGATAGAAACGGACGCAAAAGCCACTCAAACTCTCTAGTGTGGACTGACGAAGGAAGAACTCAACCACGTCTACCCATTCAGCAGTGCTAAGGAACTGTGGAGTAAGTTGATCGAGTTGCACGAGGGGACATCAGACACAAGAATCAGCATGAGAGACCTCCTCCTCAACAAATTATATACGATCAAAATGCAAGACTGTGAAACTGCCGCTCAGTTGCACGCAAGAATCCTAGAAATCATGAATGGTCTACACACGATAGGTCACAAGGTAGAAAACCGTGATCTAATCAGGTATACCTTAAACTCATTCCTAAAAAATTCTTTGTGGGGATCGATAGTAGATGCTTACAAGGTTTCTAGGAATCTTTCAAATATTTAATTAGATGAATTATTCTCTGAATTAGAACTACACGAAAAAACTAACGCCTCAGTAGTCGAGAAAGGGTTAGCTCTTTTTGCAGGTAAAGCCTCTGCAATACAAAAGAAAAAGGTGCAATCAATTCCCGAGTCAGACTCCGACTCAGAGTCTGAGGACGTTGGAATCAATTATCTAGAGCTGGTTCGATTGGCCCGAAGTCAATACAAAATGATCAAGGGACAAAAGAAGAAAATGAAGGCGAACAAGAAAAAGGATGATCCAACTAAACCATCCAATAGCCAAAAGGCCAAAGCTGAAGTCACCTGTTATGGGTCCAACAAGAATGGCCACTACAAGTCAGAGTGTCTCAGCTTGAAGGACAACAAAAAGAACCGTAGGAAGAAAGCTCTTAAAGCTACGTGGGGCAAATCCTCTTCAAAAGAAGAAGACGGACTACCACACACCAACCTCCTCGCGCTGACTGCTTTGGAGAACCTCGACACCGAATCAGAATCAGAAATGGAAGAGAACGTCGGAACCGAAAGACTTTCAATTTCAGAAGACGGACAAATAATGGTAAGAGGATACCCCGAATCTCAATTATATGATTTCATATCGTACCTATCACGTAAGTTGGCCAAAGCCAACGTTAGGGTCGAGTCCCTCCGATAGGAAGTCAAAATCCTGAAAGAGGGAGTCAACTCTAGTCGCTTAATTGAACCCGTTTCGGAAGGAACCTCCACTCAAGCCCAAAAACTTGAGGAGGAGAATTCCTCCTTGAAAAATCAAGTTAAGGAACTAAGAGTTGCTTTGGAACAATTTTCCTTTAGTTCCAAGAATCTTGACATGATTCTTGGAAAGCAAAAATCAGTTCTGAACCGATCCAGACTTGGTTATCGAACCAACTCACGATATAGATCATACTCCTCTACGGTGAACCCAAGTAGAACCCGAGTCCAAGCATGGGTCCCGAAATTATGCTTGACAAATCAAGCCTGACTGAACCAATATTGGATTCCCACGGATAAGATTCACATCTTGCCTAATCCATACCGAGGCTTTAGTCCTAGTATTAGGATGGGGCAAGATGATAGTATGTTAGGGAAACTTGTCTAAAAAGTCATGTAGGGTAAGGCGTACCCTATCTGGTCCTATTAGTCAGGTGGAACTAACCGAAGTTATCTCACCAAATCCTCAACTAGTTAGACCAGGGGTTCTCAATAAATAATTTGAGGATAAAATTTCTTTAAAAGGCTTTGTCTAGGAAAGGGTTGATGATCTAATAAGGCTACGGCCAAAGAAGGCCTCTATGCCTCGCCAAGACCTGGAAGCTGATTATAGAAATTTACTTTCAACTTATTAATTGTTAAATCCGAATCTAACACAAGTTTCAATTAAATCTTAGAGTTAACATAAAAATAAGATAAAATTAATACATCTCACAAAACAAATAAGGAAACCTATTTGCCACTTGGAATTGGGTGAGATGTTTAGGACCTAATAATGTAGTCCAACCCAACGAACCCAATTAATCCTACCCTTAATATACATTTAATAAAAATCAATTTAACTTAATTCAAATTTAACTTAATATTTTCAAAATTCAAATTTAACTTAATATTTTCAAAATTCAAGTTTAACTTAATATTTTCAAAATTCAAATTTAATATTTTTGAAATTCAAATTTAATATTTTCAAATTCAAATTTAAATTAATATTTTCAAAATTCAAATTTAACTTAATATTTTCAAAATTCAAATTTACCTTAATATTTTCAAAATTCAAATTTAACCTAATATTTTTAAAATACAAATTTAACTTAATATGATTAAAATTCAAATTTAACTTAATATTTTCAAAATTCATATTTAACTTAATATTTTCAAAATGCAAATTTAACTTAATATTTTCAAAATTCAAATTTAACTTAATATTTTCAAAATTCAAATTTAATTTAATATTTTCAAAATTCAAATTTTACTTAATATTTTCAAAATTCAAGCATAATTTAATATTTTCGAAATTCAAATTTAATATTTTCAAAATTCAACTTAAGACATTTTAAATTTAAAACCCGTCTCACAAAAATACTCATAGAAGTAACATGCTTGATAACCCAGACTGGGTGAGACAGACTAGGCAGTGAAATTCAATCATTCTATCCTTACACCTCTACATAAATGGATCCAAATAAGAATATATACTTTATGTGTAGGAATATAATGGTTTGGACAAGTGGATGTTGGATAGTGGATGCTCCAGACATATGACTGGAAATAAATTAAAGTTCACTAAAATCAAGTACAAAAATCTAGGCTCAGTGACATTAGGCAACAATGTCACACTTAAGGTAATTGGGTCAGGTAATATCGAGTTAAATTCTGATTCTATTATCAAAAAGATTTTATTGGTTGAAAACTTTAATTTTAACCTGCATAGCATTAGTCAGTTATGTGATACTGGTTATGTAGTCACCTTACCAACTCTGTCTGCCTTATTGGGAACTTACATGAATCAGAAATAGCCCTTAAGGGAGTTAGGAAAAATAATATCTATACTATTAATCCACCATCAACACCTAAGTGTCTTTTGACCCAACTTGAGGAAACTAACCTATAGCATAGGAGACTAGGTCACACTCACATAAAATTAATTTCTAAAGTAAGTCAAAATGGACTAGTTAAGTGAATTCCAAAAATTAAAACCATTGAAAACACAATCTGTAACCCATGTCAACAAAGTAAACAAACAAAATCAACCCACAAATCTACCCAATCGGACTTAACCCAAGTCACACTTGAGCTCCTACACCTAGACCTATTTGATTCTCATGGAGCCAAGTCGCTAAGCGGGAATCGATACTGCTTAGTAATTATCGATGACTACTCTAGATTTACCCAAGTTAGGATTTCATCCACCTAGCCCTCCAAGCTATGACTTTTTCACACCTAACCCTCCAGGCTAGGAATTTTCACACCTAGCCCTCCAAGCTAGGACTTTTTCACACCTAGCACTCCAAGCTAGGACTTTTTCACACCTAACCCTCTAGGTTAGGAATTTTCACAACTAGCTCTCCAAGCTAGGCTTTTTCACACCTAACCCTCTAGGTTAAGAATTTTCACACCTAGCCTCCAAGCTAGGACTTTTTCACACCTAACCCTCCAGGTTAGGAATTTTCTCACTTAGCCCTCCAAGCTAGGACTTTTTTACACCTAGCCCTCCAAGCTAGGACTTTTCACCAACCTAGCTTCTCAAGCTAGGACCTGACCCTCCAAGCCAGGCTTTCATCAAACCTAGTCCCACTAGGTATGTCAAGTCCACGACTAGGACTTAATCATAATCATCTCATCAACCTAAACTAAAATCGGTGTCAACACCAAAACAACAATCAGGGTCAGACTGCATCAACAATCTCCCCCTTTTTGTTGTTTGACAACCCGATTTTAAGTTTAGGGATTCAAAATCAATAGTTGCAAATTTCACACTCATAGGGGAATAGGATCCTCCCCCTACACTAGTTATCGTCCTAAACTTAACCAACCTCACTCTCCCCCTTTGTCAAATACCGAAAAGGGTGTAGACTGGTTGTTAAGTTTAAACATACTCCCCCTAAACCCTAGGGGTTTCCCAGAACAAGATAAGATTTGATTTACTTTTGAAAAACATATGAAAACATGTGATAAAGATAAAACAATATATATAACAATCACATGCATCACATGAACATAAAATAGCAATAATCTAACAATAAGCATAGAATAGCATGAAAATACACATAAGGTCAGATGCATCATACATCATCACAAAATAGTCAAACATAGCACAAGGCCATAATAGTCAGATCACAGGCATACATCCATAAAGTCATATAATCAACATAGTCAAATAGTCAAGTCACGGGCAGAGGCATAATCAATCGTCGGCCGGGGGGTCAGCCTGCATCAGGTCATCAGTCGTGTCGTCAGGAACAAAGGACCCTGGTGCAGCACTGCCAGAGGGCGCATCTCTAGGAAACGTGTGCCGGCGCCACTCGTCATACCAAGTCTGCTGCAAAGTACGGACCCCCGAGACATCGGACTCCACCACGTGCAGTCGGCGATCAAAGGATCGAAACTCCGACCGGACCTCTTCACGCCAGAGCTCCCTCAAATGAAGATCATGCTGGATGGTCTGATCCAGCTCTGAAATCTGCCAGCGTAGATCTGGATCCGGCTCATAGTCATAGTCAGCAGCAGCAGCGGGAGCCTCCTGATGTGCAGCAGCATCTGCTGGTCCCTGAAAGTGTGGGCCCCCCTAGGTAGCTCGCCTAAACCCCGCCCATCCTTCCATACAAGAGTCTGATCGTCCGGCCCAACAACAATACCTGATTTGGCAAACACGCGTTTGCCCAATCGATAATCTTGTCTAACCATGGGCACTGTCCTGCCCTTAGTCACATCAACACCTACTGACATAAGCCAGTCAGTGATGACATGATCGAATGACATATACACAGTGCGACGACTGGGCTCATGATAGGAAATGATGGACTGAAAGATGCTCTCAATAATGTCAAAGTCAAGGCGATGATGTATGCCATAGAGCATCAAGCAGTGGTAGGGTCGGATCTCAGTTAAGGGTTTTGAGGTGATCGGTAAAATGCAGTTGGTGATTATCTTGAACAGAACGTAATCAGTAGGGGAAAGTCGGAGGGCCGCAAAAGTCGGAAAGTCATACCCTAACTCATCAAGACCAGCTGGTCGAGGGTGGCCAAAGAAGTGCTGATAAATGCCATCGGGGGTGACGTCCGCAAAAGGAGACAGTAATGGGTCAGGAAGCTCTGGGTAGATAGAATAAAAGTTGGCGATCGACGAGCGCCAAGATACTCTGCCAGGATGTCATAGGAAAAATCAAGGTTCCTCTTCGCTACACGGGTCGTGAATTCAAAACCTCCTTGAGGGCCTTGTTGCAAGTTATTGTAAAATTCGGAAACAAGGTCATAGTTTATTGTCCGTTCGAGGGAAAGAAGAAAGCCAAGGTTGTAGAAGTTAATTATCTCCATAATGGAGGGACAATGCTCAGACAGAAAGGGACCATCAATTGACCGGCAAGAAAGCAACTTGAAGGTTCGAGACTGGAACGCTTGCTCACAAGCAGCGTTAGGAAATCTGGAACTTAAAGAAGGCTGAGGCCTTCGTGAAGGGGCAGATGATGAAGGGCTTTTGCCCTTGGACCCTTTAGCGGGTTCTTTTCCCTTCGTGGATTTTCTAAAGGGTGAAATAGATCATGACAACAAATTGAATCAAGGAATTGATCAAGGAACCGAGAAATTGAGAGTCGCACAAGTTCGATCATGTAATCAATAATACAAGGAAAAGATAGAAAAGTAAGGCCACGACAAGAATCACAATGATTTGATCATATGGATCATAACACAATCAATTGTAAGGCAAGATTTGATCAGAAATCAATGACAGAAAGATGTGATAGAGTTTAGGTCACGGCATAGGCAAGGTCACGGCAAACACCACAAGATAAAAATTCTGCTTAGCACAAATACATGATTGATGAAGTAATCTGTAAGGTAAAACGAAACAAAAACTTACTTAGGTGCCATTGTGATGGACTGAAGAAGATCGAAAACTGTAGAACTCGCACGTTCTTAGAGAGCTCGAGAGGACTCAGATCGCAAGGAGTAGATGAACCTCGAGTGCTCACGCAGGCAGCGAAGAATGAGCTTGCAAGATCACGAACTCGCTACTGAGAACACCAACAGCAGGAAGAAGAACGCACACACACAGCAAGAGGAAGGAGATCGCACGCGCAAGGAAGAAAGAGGGGTTTCGGCGCTAGGGCTTGGGAAGGTAAGGTTTAGAGGGAGTTATTAGGTTGGTGGATCGGTGCACCAACTGCAATTTAATGTGATCGAACGGATCACCGTTCGATCTGGGAGCGCTCAGACTGATCAAGCTCCAGCCTAATCAGTCTGTCCTGGTCCTGATCAGTCGGGTGACCGATCAGGCAGGCTCCTGATCGATCGGCTGATCGATCAGGAAGCGAACAATGGGTTTTCGAAATCTTCTGTGAACCTCCTGATCGGTCTGTGGACCGATCCACACAGTGAGCTAGATCGGTCTGGGGATCGATCCAGGCCAACACAGAGAGATTGCAAAGGGATATCGCATTTTGGCTGGACCGGTCAGTTGGACCGATCAGACATACTCCTGATCGGTCCGGTGACCGATCAGGCTCCCTGAATTTTTCTGATACGATCTAAAATTTCAGTTTCAGACTCCCTATCGATTTCTAATAAGATCTGATGAAAGTTTATCGATCTTGGAAGTGTTCCCATGACTATAATTGATCCCTTAACAAGGATCAAAGGTCCTTATTAGTCTAACAATCACTTTGCTCCACCCAAGTGGAGTCAAACTCAATCAAAACCATTCAATCAATTTTCAATCAAGTTTGTATCCAAATAAGGTTTCCAATCAAGTTTCCTTGATTGGAATGTCCAAGTATGATCATGGAGCCAAGTACACATATGTTATGCATTAGTTTTGCCCATACTTGGTCACCGTAGTGATTATTATCTCGTCAACCAAATTTCTCAAGGGATGCATTGACATTTTGAGAAATTAAGTTGATCCTAGCATCTCACCCCATTTCTAGCAAACAAAAATGTTTTGGTGAACCTTATAGTTTGTGTGAGATGTCCCCAAGATACCCAATTGTTTTCAACAATTTGAATTGATCATGAAGGGATCTAAATGTTCTTAATTCTATGAAGCACGACACATTCCCAACTCCCTTTTTAAGAAACTAAATTCATTCTCGGGGAGTGGTTTAGTGAAAATGTCCGCTAGGTTCGATTTGGACTCTACATGTGAGAGTACAATGTCTCCTCTAGCAACATGATCTCTAATGAAGTGGTGACGCACTTCAATATGCTTGGTCCTAGAATGGTGGACTGGATTCTTTGTTAGGTTAATAGTGCTAATGTTGTCACACAATACTTGCACACTCTTGTAGCTTAATCCATAGTCCTCTAGTGTATGAATCATCCACAACAATTGTGATACACTCTCTCCTATAGAGATATATTCTGCCTCGGTCGTGGAGAGAGCAACACAATATTGCTTCCGACTTGACCAACTAACTAGTGATGATCTTAGGAATTGGCAGCCCCCACTTGTACTTTTCCGGTCCAACTTGCATCCAGCATAGTCCGAGTCGGTGTAGCCAAGCAAATCAAATGACTCTGTACGGGGGTACCACAGACCAACTCCAATTGTGCCCTTAAGGTATCTCAAAATTCGTTTAACAGCAATTAAATGAGATTCCTTGGCACAGACTTGATATCTAGCGCACATCCCCACAGCAAAAAGAATATCAGGTCGATTGGCTGTGAGGTATAGCAAACTCCCTATCATGCTCCGGTATTGAGTTAAGTCAACATGTTTACCACTCTCATCATTGTCTAATCTTGTGTTTGTAGCCATGGGAGTGGTACCTTCCTTCGAATCACTCATGTTAAATTTTCGGAGCATCTCTTGAGTATACTTTGATTGGTGCACATGGATTCCATCTCAAGTTTGTTTGATTTCGAGTCCAAGGAAGAAAGTCAACTCTCCCACTAGACTCATTTCAAATTCACTCTCCAAGTGTCCAATAAATTCATTCAAATAACCCTTGTTGTTTGAGCCACAACTTATGTCATCGATATATACTTGGGCTATAAATATATTGTCACCATCTCTTCGTAGAAATAGTGTAGGGTCTATTTGTCCTCTAACAAAGCCTTTTTCAATGAGGAATGTCGATAACCGCTCATTCCAAGCTCGGGGTGCTTGTTTGAGGCCATAGAGTGCCTTCTTGAGCTTGAACACGTGGTTTGGAAATTCGGTACTCTCAAACCCCGGAGGTTGTTCGACATAGACCTCTTCTCTTATTAAACCATTTAGAAAAGCCGATTTGACATCCATTTGATATATATTGAAACCACGATGTGCTGCAAATGCAAGCATCAATCGGATGGACTCTAATCGTGCCACGGGAGCATAGGTCTCATCATAATCAAGGCCTTCAACTTGACTGTAGCCCTTGGCTACTAAGCGTGCCTTGTTCTTTATGATTTCTCCCTTATGGTTCAATTTATTTTTGAAGACCCATTTGGTTCCAATAATGGTGGTCTTCTTAGGTCTAGGGACTAAATCCCAAACTTGACTTCTTTCAAATTGACCTAGTTCATCTTGCATGGCAATGATCCAATCGGGATCATTTAATGTCTCGTCAATTTTTCTAGGTTCAATTTCGGAAATTAGGGCAACTTCATTAGTCTCATTCCAGAAGAATGATCTAGTCCTAACCCCATGGTGGATGTCTCCAACAATTTGGTCTTGGGGATGGCTAGAGGCTAACCTAGTTGTCCTTGGTGTTGGTGGTGCTTCTTGTATGGTGTCACTAGACACAAGCTCAGCCTCAGGATCCGGCTGATCTATGTGTTGTCTAGGCTCACCGTCATCAGATCATCACCACCATCTACAACATTTGGACTTTCATCCAAACCCAGTTGCCTGAGTTCGAATTGAGCTCCTTCAACATCTTCTGATTGATCATTTACTTTGGGAATTTCCTCAAAGACAACATCAGACGACTCTTCAACCAATCTAGATTTCTTGTTGTAGACTCTGTAAGCTTTGCTGACTAGGGAGTACCTGACCAGTATCCCTCATCAGCTTTTGCTGTGAACTTTTCAAGATGGTCCTTGGTGTTTAGAATAAACACCATACAACCAAACACCCTAAGATGTTTAACCGTAGGTGGTTTTCCAAACCAAAGTTCATGAGGAGTCTTTCCTAGAAATCTATGAATGAGGACTCGGTTTTCCACGTAGCAAGCTGTGTTTACAGCTTCGACCCATAAGTACCCCGGTAATGAGTACTCATTGAGCATGCTTCGTGCGGACTCTTGTAGGACTCGGTTCTTCCTCTCTACAACACCATTTTGTTGTGGTGTTCTAGGAGTGGAGAACTCATGCCTATACCCTCTATCTTGACAAAACTCTAAAAATCTTTGACTTTAGAATTCACCTCCATGATCACTTCTTATTATTTTAATTGTTGATGATTTTTCATTTTCAACTCTTCTACAGAATGAGATAAACACATCTAAAGTTTGATCCTTATACTTTAGAAAATAGGTCCATGTATATCTAGTAAAATCATCAATGATAACACAACAATATCTACTACCATTCAAGGATATGATTGTACTACAATCAAACAAGTCCATGTGAAGTAAATCCAATGCGGTAGAAGTACTTACAGTGCTTTTACCTTTATGTGCAGATTTTGTTTGCTTACCCATCTGACATGCATCACAAAGTTTGTCCTTTTCATACTTGATGCTTGGTAAGCCACGAACTAGTCCCTTGTTGGCTAACTTTCGGATATTCTTCATGTTCATGTGTGCTAGTCTCCGGTGCCAAAGGGTGGACTCATCTTCTCTTGACATGAGACACTTAGCAGAAGCATTAGTAGCACTTTTAAAGGAAATTTGATAAATGTTATCTACTCTTGTTCCTACTAGTACCGTGTCAAATTTGTCATGTTGTCTAACTAGACATTGACTTGATTTAAAATCAATTGTGTAACCCGTATCACACAATTGACTGACACTTAGGAGATTAAATGTCATCCCCTTGACTAGAAGGACATTCTTAGTCCTAAGACATTCGGATATTTGAATGTCTCTTATTCCTATAACCTTAAGACTACCATTATTTCCAAAGGAAACATTACCTCTATTTTTGCATTGAAGGGTAGTGAACAATGATTTATCACCGGTCATATGTTTGGAGCATCCACTATCAACGAACCAAGTTGATAGATGCTCCCCCTCAATCACAACCTACACAATTCGAAAAATAGAAGATTTAGGTACCCAAACTTTGGGACCTAAAGCACCTACTAAGCAAGACTTAGGCACCCATGCCTTGACTACCTTTCTTTGAACCCTAGGTGTCTTAGATTGTCTAACATCAGTCCTAGACATTGAGGACACAAATGATGGTTCTTTGGGTCGGTAACCAATACCGGCCCTATTGTAGACTGCCCTTTGGGTATTCAAAATCATGTCTAGAGTCTTTGAGCTTGTTGAGAATTTCTCAAGAACACTCTTGAGTCTCTCAACTTCACTCTTCAATGATTTGTTTTCATCCTCTAACATCTCAATATGCAAATCATCAACATCCTCATCCTTAGAGGATGTTAACTGTTCAACTTCAATTTTCAATAACTTAATCTTATTTTTTGACTTTTTCAACAAATCGGTTAAGCATGCAATTGTTCTCTATAGCATTTATCGAGTTCGGGAGTGATTACCTCTTCATCATCCGAAGATGATGAAGCCGCGTTTGATGAGTCACTTTATTCATCACTGCTTTCTTGATCTTCCAATGCCATGAGTGCCATATGCCGTGTACTTTTCTCATCCTTCTCCTCTTCGGATGAGCTTGAGGAGGATTCATCCCAAGTGGCCTTTAAGGCCTTCTTCTTCTTCTTGGATTTATCCTCCTTCTTTTTGAGCTTTGGGCAGTCCTTCTTGAAGTGCCCTTTCTTACTACATTCATAGCAAGTAATATTAGTCTTATCAAGCTTAACTTCACTTGGGTTACCTTTACCCTTGAAGCGCCGGCTCTTCCTCATCATTCTCCTAACAATGTTTGCCATCTCAGAGGAAGAAGACCCACTGCCATCTTCCTCGGACTCGGATTCGGATATGGATGAAGATGAAGATGAAAAGACCTCCCTTCTCCTTCTTCTTCTTAGTCTTTTCTCCTGCAACTAAGGCAATCCCCTTCTCCTTGGGGCCTTTGTTAGCCATCTCATGTAGTTTCATTTCACAAAATAAATCATCTAGTTTTACAATTGATAAATCCTTAGATACTTTGTAGGCATCCACCATGGATGACCACAAAGCATTCCTTGGAAAAGCTTTAAACACATACCTTACAAGGTCGCGGTTCTCGACATTTTCATCAATAGAGTGGAGGCCATTGAGGACTTCCTTGAACTGACTATGTAGTTCACTCACCGTTTCATTCTCCTTCATGGAGAGGTTTTGTAGTTGGTTGAGGAACAAATCCCTCTTGGCGATTCTTGAATCTCAGGTTTCCTCATGGAGTTCAATAAGTTTATTCCATAAATCTTTTGCACTTGTAAAGGGACCAACCTTGATGAGTTGGTCTTTGTTCATGCCACATTGTAAGGTCACCACTACCTTCGCGTCGGCTTCACTTTTCCGGGTTTGCTCAACCGTCCAACGCCAAGATTCCAATTCTTTTCCTTCATCATCCTTTGGAGGGGAAAACCCTCCTTCACAGCGAACCAAGTGTTGATGTCCATCTTTAGATAGTACTCCATCTTCGATCTCCAATATTGAAAATCTGCTCCATCGAAGAAGGGAGGTCGAGTGGTACTAAAACCTTCTCTCAACACCATTGTAGTTGACTCTCGGTTGTTAATCCGCTTGTACAAAGGCCCAAGCTCTGATACCACTTGTTGGAACTTGGATGGCTAGAGGAGGGGTGAATATAGCCAGACACTTGAAACTTAGCACTTTTCGATTTTCTGCACTCAAAGGGTTAGTAGCACAGCGGAAGCAATACAAAAACAGAGTATGCAAAATCTAAACCCTAAGTTAAGCACAAGCACAAGAACGGTAACAAAGAGGATTTACAAGGTTCGGGAATAACTTGCCCCTACTCCTTGGCATGCCCGTAAGGTGGGCGATCCCTTGATCGTCAGCAGATCAAGCCCCGAAAAATCCGGATAAAATGCAACCTCCTTCTCGGTGGAGTAACCTCTCCACAGCGTTTCAAGATGGATCAAGTGTTAAGTATAGGAAACACAAGAAGGAACATACTGAGCACTTAGAACCATAAGAACACAAGCAAACTTCTCACCGAGCTCCACCCAGCGCAGATCTCACGCAAGAACTCCCTTCTTCGTGTCTTCTCGCTGATGGACATGCCAAGCTTCTTGTTTCTCTTCCAAATGCTCAAGTAACAGAGGGTTGCATCAGATTCATAGTCGCTTGCTCAAGAGATGATGGAACAGAGTTGTCGTAAGAGCACAATTGTTGTAGCAGAGTAATGATCGAGTATTCTCAGCGTTGTTGAGACTTCTTCGCCACCAAGCGTTTAAGTCTCTCCCAGTGATCGCCAGGTCACAGCACCTCACTGCAGCCTCCAACTGCTCACCTGCAACTACTCACCTACTACTGAGCTCTTCTAGACTCCCTGAGCTTCCCGCAGCCGAGCCCCAATCAGCAGCTCCAGCAGCGCCAGCGTCCGTTGCAACCTGAGATGGAAAATGGACAAACCTGCTCCAAGGAAAGACTCCAATTGACTCTCCTTGAGTGTTTGAATCCATTCCTGTCACCTGCAACCTTGATCAGATCATTAGCACAGTAAATCACGCAGAGAATCAAATATCAGAGATTAAGAGCAGTTGTGTTCAGACGTGATCAGAGTGTCTGACAGTGCGTTTGAATTAAAGTGATAGGTCACCGAACCGATCAGGATAATCCCAGACCGATCAGGCTCCAGCCTGATCGGTCCCCAGTGAGAAACCTGGGATCACAAGCTTGTATGATCGGTCACCCTGACCGGTCACCGAACCGATCAGGATAATCCCAGACCGATCAGGCTCCAGCCTGATCGGTCCCCAGTGAGAAACCTGGGATCACAAGCTTGCCACAATCTCGCCTGAAATACACTGCTGATCGGTCACCAGACCGATCAGGACACTCCCTGACCAATCAGGCTCCAGTCTGATCGGTCAGAGTGAGAAATCTGCTGGAGCCTGATCGGTCACCAACCCGATCGAGAAATCTGCTTGCCACAATCTCGCCTGAAATACACTGCTGATCGGTCACCAGACCGATCAGGACACTCCCTGACCAATCAGGCTCCAGTCTGATCGGTCAGAGTGAGAAACCTCGCGACAGTTGATCGTTCAGATTGATCGATAAAGGTTTCTCCCTGATCGGTCACCAGACCGATCAGGAGCCGAACAGTAGGTTTGCCAAAGTTACTGGAAGCTCCCTGATCGGTCACCAGACCGATCAGACATCGCTGGATCGGTCACCAAACTGATCCACGAGGGAACTTCGTGCCAACTTCCTTGATCGGTCACCAGACCGATCTGGGCAAGGCCAAACCCACTCTAAGTCAAGAGAACTGGCTCCCAGCCTCCCCTGACTCGTGCTCAGTCCCTCGGACCAAGACTCCGTGCCCAACTTCACTCACCAGGACTTCAGTCAAGCTGACTTCACTCACCAGGACCCCGCTTCACACACCGGGATTTCCAATCACCTAACCCTCCGAGTTAGGAATTTCCACACCTAGCCCTCCAAGCTAGGACTTTTCCACACCTAACCCTCCAAGTTAGAATTTCATCCACTTAGCCCTCCAAGCTAGGACTTTTCCACACCTAACCCTCTAGGCTAGGAATTTTCACACCTAGCCCTCCAAGCTAGGACTTTTTCACACCTAGCCCTCCAAGCTAGGACTTTTCACCAACCTAGCTTCTCAAGCTAGGACCTGACCCTCCAAGCCAGACATTCATCAAACCTAGTCCCACTAGGTATGCCTAGTCCACGACCAAGATTTAATCATAATCATCTCATCAACCTAAACTAAAATCGGTGTCAACACCAAAACAACAATCAGGGTCAGACTGCATCAACAGGCAGAAGCTATAAACACCGCATGCTATAATCAAAATAGGATACTTATAAATAAAAGACACAATAAAACACTTTACGAAATATATTACCAAAGAATACCCAGTCTATATTACCTAAGAGTATTTAGGTGAAAGGTCCATATCTTAAATACCAAAGACTATCTAGGAAAATTTTAATCTAAATCAACCCCAGGAATATTTATAGGATACTCAACCATGAGTTAGGCATATAGGGTCTTTAATAAACGTACCCTTAGAATTGAAGAAACCACGAATGTTATATTTGACGAAGAAATCACGATAAAATCCAACTCAATTAACATAATCAATTCGTCAAAACCAACTACTTCTAATCAAGATCAAGTTGAAATTGAGCCAACAATTGAACCAACAGTTGAACCAACAATTGAACCAACAGTTGAACCAATGGCTGAACGAATTCAAACTGTTGATCCTATCCCAACCCAAAACCTTCCAGCAGGACCTGAGGTTGAACCAAGCTCTAGGCAATCCAAGAAACCTAGACTAAATCACCCAGCTGATCAAATTATGGGTGATCCAACCCTAGGGGTTAGAACGAGGTCTTCCTATAGGAACCTAAGTCAAGTTGCCCTAATTTCTAAGATAGAACCAAAGACTATAGAAGAGACCTTACCTGACCTAGACTAGATCATAGTCATGCAAGAGGAGTTAGCACAGTTTGAAAGAAACCAAGTCTGGGGCTTAGTGCCTAAACTAGAAGGTAAGATTATAATAGATACTAAGTGGGTATTTAGGAATAAATTGAACGACCAAGGTGAGATAGTAAGAAACAAAGCCCACTTAGTAGCAAAAGGATTTAGTCAAGTAGAAGGATTAGACTATGATGAATCCTATGCCCCTGTAGCCAAACTTGAGTCAATTAGGATGCTACTAGCCTTTGCAGCCTATAAGGGATTTAAGCGATATCAAATGGATGTCAAGTCTGCCTTCCTAAATGGATTTATAAAAGCGGAAGTCTATGTACGAGAACCCCTAGGTTTTGAGAATCTTGACTACCCTAATCATGTGTTCAAACTTAGGAAAGCCTTGTATGGATTAAAACAAGTATCTAGGGCTTGGTATGAAAGGTTGTCGACCTATCTAATCTCTAAAGGTTTTAACCAAGGTCAAATTGATTCAACTTTATTTGTTAAAACTTTAGAAAAAGATATTGTTATAGCTCAAGTTTACGTAGATGATATAATTTTTGGATCAATAAACACTAACATCCTAAAAGACTTTATTAAAATTATGGAAAATGAATTCGAAATGAGTCTAGTAGGAGAATTGAATTTCTTTTTAGGTTTACAAATTAGACAAACCAAAGATGGAAATTACATTCATCAATCAAAATATGCAAGAGAATTAATTAAGAAATTTAAAATGGATAATTCAAAAAATTTAAGTATTCCTATGGCTACGAATGCCAAAATAGATGACGACCCTGAAGGTAAGCCTGTTGACTTAAAACACTATAGAAGTATTATAGGTAGTCTACTTTACCTAACTTCCAGTAGACCTGATATACTGTTTACCGTAGGCATTTGTGCCAGGTACCAAACTTGTGCTAAGGAGCCCCACTTAACTGCAGTTAAAAGGATCCTTAGATATATCAAAGGCAAAATAAACATAGGTATTTGGTATCCTAGGACATCCAACTTTGAATTATTAGGATTTTTGGATTCAGATTACACGGGATGTAAAATATATAGAAAAAGCATGAGTGGAAGCTGTCAGTTACTAGGTCAGAGTCTAGTAAGCTGGTGGAATAGAAAGTAACATTGTGTTGCCTTATCCATAACTGAAGCAGAATATGTAGCCCTAGTGGAGTGTGTAGCATAACTTTTATGGATGGTGTATACCTAATAACTTTCATTTTTTTGATTAAATTATGCTCTCAAATCTATGTTTTTGATCCCTTCTCATATGCTTAAGTTTGCATTTGTATTAGGTTTCATGAAATCTTTCTATTTTGTCCTTGGATACAATTCTTCCTATATTTGAGATATTTTTGGCATTAATGTTGAATCTAATTTTGTAGGCTTCAATTAATCATGGACCTAGATCAAGTTTGGATCAGGACTTGAGTTCAGTATGGGCCTAGATCAAAGGGATCAAGAGCTGAATCAATATGGGTCGTTCATTCAAGATGACGGTTAGATCTAAGCCATCCACCAACTTCTGATCGATCCAAGCTCAAGATAGACTTAATCAAGTTCATGGATCAAGATCTGAAAGTTTGGGTCAGATCAAAGCTAATTCAGCCGTTGGATCAAGCACTAGAGGATCTTGACCATTCAATCTAAAGAAGAGAAGATCTGAGCCATCCGCTTCAGATCTGAGTGATCCGAGTTAAGGACAAGAAGATCAGAGCCCTTGATCAAGATCTGGAAAGTTTGGGTTCGATCTGACTTGATCAGACCATTGGATTGAATCGGAGCAATCTCAGCCGTAGAAATTCAAAATGTTCAGTTAAATCAGGAATTCCCTTTTCTGCTCGCGTCATCGCCAGATCGCGTCTTCCATTCGTTGTTGTTCTTCGTGTTCTTCCATTTTTCCGATCGGAGGTGACCATCCAGATCAAGTTGTTTCCTAGTTTTCGATTCATCAAACCAGTTTCCATAGAAAGTTTGCTATCTCTTCGTGTCTGAAGGCTCCGGCGAGGGTTTCACCGTGAGCAAGCTCCACCCGATCAATCTTCATCTGATTCCACTTCTCTATTGATCGGGCCAAATTAGAGGGGTTCTTTGAGCTGGTTCGAAGTTTCCTGAGCTGCCACCCGCCATCTAATCCATCGCAGAAGAGAGGATCGGAAGGAGTTCAGATTTCACCTCAAGCCATGCGATTTGATCTCGGAAGCTGAGTTCTGATCAATTCTCGAGTGAGGGGGTTCCAAGCTCGATCTTTGTGTGACGGCAAGGAGAAAACTAGGTGAAGAACTCGAACTGGAGTATATAGCTTGTAGATTTTGTTTCTGAATCGTTTAAGCTGTTTCTGAATTCTGTTCTTAGATCTGTATCAGTGTGTTTTCAGTTACTGATCGGACTGTCATCCGATCCAGACTCCACCTGATCGGTCATCAGACCGATCAGGCTTACATTTGATCGGTCAGCCGACCGATCAGGAGATTTTTCCTGCGCAGATAAACTCTGTTTTAGTTTACAGCTTGTTTAATTTCCATTTCTGACTTTAGATACAATCTTAGTGAATTTCTACAATTGATATCAGTTTTAGACTTCAATTTTGCAACTTCAAATTGTTATGTTTAATTTTCCTAGTGGTTAAGCTTCATTCTTGCAAAACCTAGTTAACTCTACTTAGTTACATCAATTCCATTTTAATTGTTGCTTCCATTCTTACTTGCAAAACAAAACCCCCATTTTATTCCGAAAACCCAAATCATTTAACGATAAATAACTTTCAAGCTTAATTCGAACACTCGCAACTAGTCCTGGAAAAATACGACCTGAGGCCCCTATTCTACATTTCTAATTTGCTAGCAAGGGTTTTCAGCTTTATAAATTTCTAAATTTGAGGCCCACATTCGTGATATCTATATTGGGCACCGTCAAATTTTTAGCACCGTTGTCAGGGACTACTAGTTGGGTTGTTTGCTTTAGCTTTTGTGCTTATTTCATATCTTGTGATCCATTTTTGTGCTTATCTCTATATTTTGTGATTCACTACATTTGTTTCATTTTTGTGTATACATTTGCTGTGATTTTTGTATTTGTGTATGACCAGATCTGCAGGTGGTATTCTTGAAAACTTTGATCCTGAAATTGGAAGAACTTTCTGAGCCAGGAGGAATTAACTCAGTATTTCAGAGGCTTTTGACATTATTCCTACTCAGCCTATTTCTGCTTATTCAGTTGATCCTATGGCAGACCACCAGAAAACTATGAAGGAACTAGCAACACCAGATGATGCCTTTCAGTGCTCCTGCATTGCCTACCCAGAGCTCACTGGAGATTTTGAATTAAGATCAGGACTTATTCATCTCTTGCCCAAATTTCAAGGATAGTCTGGGGAGGACCCCAACATGCATTTACATGAGTTTAACGTTGTCTGCTCCACCATGAAGCCTCAGGGGATTTCAGAGGAAGATATCAAGCTGAGGGCATTTCCATTTCCCCTGACTAGAGCAGCAAATGATTGGTTTTACTACCTACCTAATGGGCATGTATCTAGCTGAATTTCTTTGAAGAAAGCATTTTTGGAGAAGTACTTTCCAGCATCAAGGACAACAATCATCAAGAAGAGCATCTGTGGCATACAACAAGTAGTGGGAGAAACTCTTTATGACTATTGGGAAAGGTTCAACAAACTGTGCTCTAGTTGCACACAATACCAGATTAGTGAGCAGCTACTCATTCAATATTTTTATAAGGGACTTCTTCAGATGGATCAGATCATGATAGATGCTGCAGCAGGAGGTGCTCTAGTAAACAAAACACCAGATCAAGCTAGGGAGCTAATTTCAAATATGGCAGAGAACTCACAGCAATTTGGGAGTAGAGCTTTGTCAACCAGAGGAGTTAATGAAGTTCAGATGGTATCAAATGAGCAGAAGAAAATCAAGAATTCATTGATGGAGCTCACATCTCTGGTGAAGCAAATGACTCTAAATAATGTGAGTCAAAATCAGAGTTTTTCAGTACCTCCACCTTCAAGCCAAGTGATGAGGTTATGCAGTATTTGTTCAAGCCAAGACCACAATTCTGATCTATGTCCTAACCTCCAACAAGATGAGACATTAGCTGCATTGACTAGGGGACAATTCCAAGCTAAAAACAATCCCTACTCATCTACTTATAATCCGGGTTGGAGGGACCATCCAAACTTGAAGTATGGGAATTCTTTCTATCAGCAGAACCCATCACAACAACCCTATCAACAGCCCTAACAGAATTTCCAGCATGTTCAGCAAGGACAACAACAACATCAGCCATTTCAACAACCTTTCCAACAATTTCAGTAACCCTATCAAGGAAATTAGCCACCTTTTCAAGTGAATCAGCAAGGGTTTCAAGGAAATTCAAATTTTCAGCAACAAAATCAGTTCTCACAGCAAGGTTATCAGCCATTCGACCAAAGTTTTTAGCCCTCAAATCCGAATTTCCAGCCCACACAATTTCAGCCCTCACAACCCCAATTTCAACCTCAACCTCAGAATATTCAGAGTTACAATTCTCAACCATTTCAACTAAGTTCTTAACAAAATTTTCAGTAATTTTCTCAACCATTTCAACCCTATAATCAGCCCCAACAGCCCTACTTTCAAGGATCTCAGCAAGTTCAACAATTTCAACAACCTCAATTATCATTTCAAGGTTAATCAAAGCCTTATGCTAACAAGGGGGCTATGGAGGCTCTAGTGGAGGAAATGCGCACAACAAAGGATAGAGGAGATGCTTCAACACTTTTGCAACAACAAAGGAATGATCCACCATACAAAACCTTGAAAGAGAAATTGGACAATTGGCTAGTGGGATGAACCAGATGCAAGCTTAAGGATCAACCCAACTACTTCTCAAGCTACTCCAAACCCAGGGGAACGTTAGTGCTATTACTTTGAGGAGTGGGAAGGTGGCTTCAACTCAAAATGGTCCAAGAGCTGATTTTTTTGAAAACAAGACAGCACCCTCTTTTGCAGCACCACACAACCATGAAAAGTCTCCAAATTCAGTTGGTTTCACCCCCTAGCTCAAGTCTAACTCCTTCATCAAATAATCCTATGATTTTGGTGGAAAATGGAGGAGAAATCAGTAGCAAAGATGAGTTTACAGCAGCTACCTCAGTGGAGAAATTGTTAGTAATATGAGAGAAGTGTCCTAAGGCAATCGCCTTATGATTGTAAACATTTATTTTAATAAATGAAAATTCACTATTTGAGTATACATGTTTGTGTATTTGATTGGGATCTTAAACTCATTTACTGAATGTCCGTAATATAATTCACAGCATGAGAGAATTTGTGATGAATTCACAACTAGTGATTATCTCTACATGTGCAATTGTGAAGTATTGAAATTGTCCCTAGTCGATGAATTGATAAATACGGACACTATCAATTCTGTTGAGACTAGCATGGGTTATTCTCTAATCAGCTGATTCTCACTAGCTGGTGACATTGGGATATCCGGAGATAAACATGAATGCTAGTTAAGGGAACTAGTTCATTGGAGTGACTGGCTGTAAAACTTCACATGGTAGTCTATATATAGACATGTCAGTGATGTTCTTACTGCAGCTTAAGTGCGATGTTCCTTTGACTTACGGTGTTCAAGTCATCTTGGTCATGGAGACTTATACTTTAACATCTTAAGCAAGCATCTCCAAGGAGGTGTGGACCCAGGATGGTTGGGTATAAGCCGAAGTGCCCGAAGATGTTTGAACAGCCTACAAAGGATTCACCACTCCTTGCGAGGAGATGTATACCCAAGGCCTATCGTCGGATTGTTACTCAAAGCCTCTAGCCAGAGCATGACATGTTTAGAGTATGAGTCTCTTAAATACATGAGAGTAATTAGAATCCAAAGGACGAGAGAACGTTACTTGGGCTAGGTGTGACGTAGTCAGCCTAGTGGGGACTGACACACACAGACCATGTCCTGAACCAAGTGGGTATAAGATGGTGAAGGGAATGAGGCACGATTCATTAGAGCTGCTGAAGGGTTTCAGAATTATTTCTGAGGTCAACCGTTGATCTTTCGATTAATTGGGGTCATGATGTACTACTAGGTGCCACTCATGATCGTTCTATAATTAGTTGATTATAGACGGCCAACATAAATCAAAAGCCTATTTAGTCACACGCACTACGAGTAATCCGAGGGATTTAAAACGAGTTGAAAATTGGATTTTCCAATCAAGAGAAATAAGTCGAATATGAATTTATCAGAGGTGCATCAGAAGCTTAAAATGGCTAAGTCTTTTGAAGGCTTATTGGACGAATTAAATGAGTTTAATTCGTAATGGTTTTGGCTTGGTTTGGCTGGCCAAAGAGGGTGCCCACCCTCTTTAGTTTGGCTGGCCACAATAAAGGAGAGAAACCAATTTATTTGGTTTAAATTATAAAATAAATCAAGCGCGATTTGTTTTATAAAATTATGGATAAATAAATTTATATAATTTATATAAAGAAATTTATATAAAGAAATTTATAGAAATTTATTCTTTTTATGGAAATTAAATGAACCATGGATTGGTTTATTTTATTTTATAAAATCAATTATGAATTGATTTTTCATGATAAGAAAAATTTATATAATAAATTTCTTGTAAATTTTATTCCATAATAAAAGGGAGACATGGTGTTTTTATTATAAATTAATTTATAATAAAAACTTGCATAACGGAATAATTCATAGAAAAATTTATAGATAAATTTCTTATGAAAATTTATTCCATTAAGAGGAGACTTGGCGATAAAGAGGCTACTATATAAAGGTGCATAGGCAAGGCTTGGAAATTAATTCAAGTGATCAAGGATTCTTGCTTAGCCCTCTCTTCCTCTCCTTCTCTCCCTCTCCCTCTCCAAGTGGGCCCGACCCTAGAAGTTGCTCCTAGGGTTGCCGTGAGCCAACTCCACCAAGAAGGCGCCGAAGAAGAAGAAGAAGCGGGTCGCGACTCCTTCCTTCCTTTCCCGGAATCTTGATTCTGTTACTTGGTTGTTAGTTTTCATCACTCTTTCTTGATATTCTAGTCGTGCCTTTGGAGAATCTAGTAGTTCCTGTCGGCACAAAACTCGTGGCTTTGCGAAGTCATCCCGAAGAGAACTCGGCGTGGACGCGAATAGAGGCGGAGCTACCAAGGGACGCTACGGTTGGATCTCATCCCTTACTTCGAGTTACGCGAGGTATTGAGTAAATTAGTTTACTTTCTGCAAAATTTTAATTTATGATCATGTCCACACATCATAAGGTTACATGTTAGATATGTGGTTAAAATAATTTGAGAAATTATTTATGCTAATTCTTCTGCCGCACGTAATTGATTTTTTAAATTACGAACCCGTATCCATGTCAACATGCACCCAGTCCCAACAGTGGTACCAGAGCCGGTTAGTGTTCGACATAATCATATAATTATTTTGCGGAAAACTTTGTCATGATCTCAATTTTGGAAAATTTTCCAATTATGGAAACTTTCCAATTATGATAAATTTTAGATTTAGGAATTTCAAAGTTTGGAAATCCTCATGAAATTTCGCAAACTTTTGAAATATCCTAGTTTCTGAAATTTTATGATAATTGTGAAAACTTCCCATCTTTGAAAACTTTCCAATTTTGGAAATTTCCTATTTTAGAAATTTTCCAATTTTGGAAATATGTAAGTTTTCTTTGTACTAGAAACTTACAATTATTCTGAAAACCTATTATGAAATCTCGCAATTTTGGGCACTTTCTTTCAAGAAAGTCTATACAATTTATGGATCATTAATTGACAATTAAATTCGAATTGGTTTTAAATTATTAACAAAATTTTTATTTTGGATTGAGCCTCGGGGAGCCGTCCAATTTAAAGTTGGTTGTTGTAATTAATTTCCCATTTTGAATAAAATTGTCATGTTTAATTTGGTTACGCCTCGGGGAGCGGTACGACAAATTTCTTTCTTTGGGTATCTGAGCCTCGGGGAGCCACCCTTAGAAAACAATTTGTTGTAATTAATTAATCCATGAATAAAATATGTGATCAAATCTTGAAAGTTTGATTTAAGAGGTGATGCTCTTACATATTGTTGTCTCCAAAATTAATTAGGAAAATGGTTTCCTATAGAGTTTTCTTAAATGAGTTTTTCATGAAAATAATATGTGGTTGAATTAAGGGAATCTGTCTCTTAATTTAATAAGATTTGATTTAGAGAAATCAAAGTCTTAAACATATTATTTCCGAAATTGATTATGACAATTTAGGAAATTGTTTCCCAAAACAATTCCTTGAATAAAGTATGAAATTAGAATTAAGAAATCCGGTTCCTAATTCAATTAATGAGACTTGATAAATTAAGTCACATACATACTTTATTAAGAAAATCGTTAGTCATGACATAATCATATGTCATGAATGTGCTTAGAAAAGAAAGGATGAGACCCAAAAACCCCTTACAAAATATTAAGGCCAACACCTTCCATTAATATGGTTAGAATCGGAGTTTTGTTTTTCGTTTTGGTTGATGGACACATCCATACTCGGCTTGACCCTCAACATGTTCAAACCATGGAATTAGTTTATGAATAATATAGTTGGAGTCAGAGGTCAATCCTTAGTTTTGGTTGTTGGACACATCCAAGCCTGACTAAACGGTTGAATGAGCTCCAACCATATTAAAACTATTTCTTGATTAATGGGTCAGCCTTAAGCTTGGTGCATCGATTTGTTGTGCCACAGCCAAGGTCGATGTAAAGAGAGGTGCAGTTGGGTGCTATGTATAATGTTACATACTTGTTAATGAGTTAACAACCCAATGATTTATGCAAACATTCAATTAGTTGATAGCATAAAGTGATAGTTACATATATGTGATATGTAATCGGTATAATTACCTACCTTCATAGCTAAGAATAACTTGATGGTCACAGCCATGGTTGTTCTTATCTATGGTTGGATATCAACCTATTTGGAGATGTTCCTACGATCTCCCGAATTGATAAAAAGGGTTATTCAATTTGAAAAATAAATAGGATTTTATTAATGTATGTTGATACATTCTTTAATCATTCTTCTCACATAAGCTCAATTTGTATTTCTAGGATAATCACTCGATCATGTCTTCTCTGAATTTGCGTTCCATTTTGGACACTAAATAAAACTG